>JAMPIV010011400.1:0-125000 GCA_024509875.1 Oreohelix idahoensis
CAGCCTTTAACGTTTCTGGCAGTGTCCAAAAAGTTAAACTCCAGATTGGTAAGGTGGAGTCTTCTTTTTGGTACTGTTGGACTTAGACCCGTTTTCTCAGATCCAGGCCACTGGTAGGTTTTGGTTTATTGCCGCTACTGGATTTTAGGAAGAAAATACAAACATTTAACCACAATATAGTATTCTATCCAAACCCGCGTAATGGTATAATTTATTATCCACTCGGTTATTAGATTTGATTAAAAAACACAAGTGTAAAGCTTATCTTATCATTCTTATTAACCCGTGAAATAAATTCTAGTCATTTACAAAAATTACACATAATGGATTTGAGATAAATATATATTTCGTCAGTACGACATCGCCTAGTGCATTTACTAGTCAATTAAAATATCTCTTACTGGTTAATAGCAATTAATCAAGTTTACGTTACAGCTGGAAGAATTGGATATATATATATATATATATATATATATATATATATATATATATATATATATATATATATATATATATATCTATACATATATACATATCTATATATATATATATATATATATATTTTAATCTGCTAGCCAATTATCACAGTAAATCCTAGTGAAATATAAAATGACGAACTTTAACAATTAAGTCACTCAAAATGCTAGTTAATATAGTTACCGCAACACAGAAAAAGCAACTATCTCTAATCGAAATATACTACTGGACAAAAGTTACGGGCCGCCATTCAGTTTAGACAAGGTTTATATAATTCTTCGTGAGCAGGGTCGACTTTCCAAATGTCCGGTAGCTTGAAATCTCTCAAGAATTCTCTGAATGGTAGAGTGGGACACTGCTAAACGTCTTGCAACATGACGAACAGATTGACCATCCTGAATCCATGCCATGGCTCGACCACGGTCTACAGTGATGAGACTTCTCCTTGGTGGCATGGCTAATGCAGTGATCATTTCGACCACTTGTCATACTTAATTATTGCATACCAACGGTAAACACTCTTTACCGATGATCATTTTCCACGTGCATTCAAATTCAACTCACTTGAACTAGTGGGGCGTGTTGCAAAAACCATGAGTTTTTGCAGCAACAATGGCAATTTTCACGTGCGGGTTAAAGTGACCCAGTTTTTGGACATTTAAAAAAATTAACCTAGTGCACAAAAAAATGTATACACATTTCTCTGAACTCAGTTTTAATGACATTTTCACTTGTCTTTACAGTTTGCCAATCAGTTATATAAACCTTGTCTAAACTGAATGGTGGCCCTTAATTTTTTGTCCAGTAGTATACTAAGAAATCCACTTTAACAATGGTCTAGAGTTCGAATCTAGGTGTTCCAAAAATTCTGAGGCTACTAGATAAAAGATTTTAAAAGCTGGGATATATATATATATATATATATATATATATATATATATATATATATATATATGTGTGTGTGTGTGTATATATGTATATATATATATATATATATATATATATATATATATATATATATATATATATATATATATATATATATATATATGAAATATGTAGAAATTCGCTATCTCTTGCAAGATATAGCGCCTTCGCCCAGATTTTGGGAAAATCTGCGGTCGATTCCTGAATCAAAACTTATTTTCACGCCTCTGCCGACGCAGAGACGTGGGCCAACGAGCAAACCGTCTTTTGATCTCGGCTCATACTGTAGCGAATTGCGGGCTCTGGGATCACAAACTGTGGTTATCTCCCCTTGAGGAAATGCAACCGTCAAAGATCCGTCTTTTGACTTACCGCCCTTGATTGTACAAATATACGGCCCGTTCTCTGATCTGTCACTATTTCAACGATTGCCCAATCGTTCCCGTGATAATTCAATTAACGGCTGTGGACTAGCTAATAGGTCTGTTTGTAAACATTCCTAGTGCTTGTTAGACATTCTTCTTCTTCTTCCGTCCTTAGCCAAAGACCGACCAAGCAGTCAGAGGCCATCACGCCTTGTGGCGTCTTAAGGGCAACAGCAGATTGATTTTCTCTGTTGTAGTTTCCCATCACGCCTAGCGGCGTCTTTAGGGCAACAACAAATAGATCCATCTGCCGTTGTTTCCGTAATCGGTGTGACAAGCCAACGGGTGATCAGCCCATTGGGCTTGTTAGACATAGAGAAACGAAAAATAGGCGTGGCTAAATTATGGGTTAGACAGATATCGAAGTGTAGCGGTTCTGCGTTTAACCAAACGTGCATACTAATAAGAAAGCAAAGGTGGGAACCAGGTGGGAGCAAAAACGTGTGGATTCATGTAATATTTTTACATAACTCTGTCACACTGGGTCTGAAAAATATACAGGGAAAAGACAAAAATAAATGAGAATAAATACAGGTAATGATAACTGGGTTGAACTTGAAGAAACACCATTACAAGATGTAGAATCGTACACATATCTTGGCAGCAATATAGAAAAAGTTGGAGGGACAGGCAGTTATCAGAATAAGAATACAAAAAGCAAGAGGAGGTTTTATTGCATTGGGAAATATATGGAGATCAAGAGAAATCGGATCCAAAATGAAATAAGAATCTTCAACTCAAATGTGAAGTCAGTCCTATTGTATGGCTCTGAGACATGGAGAACAGTAAAGACAGCAACCAAAAAGTTACAGACTTTCATGAATGGGTGCTTGCGTAGAATAGAAGTATTAAAATGGTATGAGAAGGTTACCAACGTGGAACTGATGACAAGAACCAGACAAGTGCCAGTGGAACAAGAGATGAGAAGAAGACGATGGCGATGGATAGGACACACACTGAGGAAACCTGTGGATAGCATTACAAGGCAGTCTTTGTTCTGGAACCCCTAAAGCAAGAGAGGCAGAGGTAGACCAAGAAGCACATGGAGAAGAGAGCTAGAAACAGATGTGAAAATGATGAGGAGAACGTGAAAAGAACTTGAGATGATTGCACGTGACAGGAGGACTTTGCATGTGTTTGTTAAAGGCCTATGCTCATTTGGGAGTGGACGGTTATGAATGAATGAAATTAATTTTCATGTTGTAACTTTGTAGGTTCAGCGCCCATGTTTGCAATTTCCTAGGCCGATCTTTCGCTTTGGTTAACCATGTCACTAGTGGCTGAACATCTTGTCTTAACCTTGAATGCCATTCCCCTTAGGTAAAAATCTAGCTTCTGCACCAAATAGGGGATGGCGAATGCTTCCTTTTCTATGGTAGGCCATTTCCTCTGTGTTTTGCTTAGTGCATGTGACAGAAATACCAGTAGTTTCTCGTTTCTCACGTTCTTCAAAACCGGTTCCTCATCCTCCTTTGCCGGTTACACTAAGCATGCACCTATCGCTGTATCCGACGCATCAGTATACAGTATCATTTCCCTGTTCGGGTCTGGATGCACTAGATATTGCATTTCCGTTAATGCATTCTTGAGGTATTCGAAAGCCCTCTGGCAGTTTTGTTTCCATTTGAACCTGGCGAACTTTCTTGTGAGGCTTATCAAGGGTTCCGCTGCTTGCTAAAAATTTATGATGTGGTTCCGAAAATACCCACATGTTCTCAAGAATCCCCTCGTTTGGCGGACATTGGTTGGTGCTGGCATTTGTCTGATGGCCCTCACTTTCTCTTCATCTGGTCGGATGCCTTCCCTATTGATCACAAATCCTAAGTATTTAATTTCTTGCTGCAAGAAGTTGCACTTGCTCAACTTCAGTTTCACCTTGGGATGTCTTAATCTATTAAATACTTTTTCTACATAGTATAAATGATCCTCCATCGACCCTGTCGTGTGCACGAGTATATCATCAATGTACGTGGTGGCGAATCCTTGCATCCCTTGAAGCACTTCGTTAATCAATGCCATGTATGTCGTCGGGCTTCCCTTTAGCCCAAAAAGCATCACGTTCCATGCGAACGTGCCGACATGTGTGAAGAAAGTGCTCTTCCTTTTGGCGTCTAGTGACATTGGGATACACCAGAACCCTGACCTCGCATCTAGTGTCGTGAACCATTGTGACTTTCCAAGTGTTGCCAATATGTCATCTATTCTAGGCATCTGGTACGATATCGTTTTTGTGATCTCATTCAATGCCCGGTAATCACAACAAAATCTGTTGGTTCCGTCTTTCTTCTCAACAATGACTATCGGCGATGCCCACTCTGACCTGAACCGTTTGATTATCCTTGCCTGTAACATGTCTTATTTCGCTCGCTATACTACCTGTCTATTCTTTAGCGGCGTACGATATGGTTTCATGCTAATAGGCATGTCCCTCGTTGTTTCTTTTTCCATCTGGACTGTGTTCATTCTCTGTAGTTCCATGTCATTTAGTGCGAATACATCATGATGTTTCGTGATAAAGTCTTGTAATCTTCTTTTGTTTTTGGGGTCTGTCCTGATGTGTTTCTTAATCTCCTTCATCCAATCCTTCATGTTGTCCTGTTGTGTAATTCGTCCCAGCATTCTATCTCTTTGTTGACCGCTTCCAGTCTCATATAGCTTCCTATTCGTATGCCTAACTCTGAAGGTTGTCGACTCCATTCTTGAACCATTTCTATCCTATGTACTCGATCGGATGTGTAGCACGGTCTGTGACAATTGTTTTTCCATATGGCGTCTCTTTCCCTGTATTCTATGCGATTGTTGTTTCTGTGGCTCCATCTTCTTTCCTCCCATGCACGTTCCTGTTCTCTACACGCTCGACAATTACTGATGTTCCTAAAACCCCGTCCTAACTGTTGGCTAACCCTCCTAGTGTATGTTTTCCTATCTACGGTACCGCTATGTCTCCCTGTCCTTTCGTTGTAGTTATCCTGTCCTTGTCTGCTGCCTTCAGTGTGTGACATGTGTTGTTCTCTCCCCTCGATGAATCATATTGGTATCGTGACATGCTTTGCTGATGTGTTGACTAGCATAACTGGAAATTGACACCTGTTTCCTATCACTACTATCCCTCCGTCAAGTCTATGCCCGGTTCATCGGCTATGTATGCATCCTGGAATTCCACTGTTCTGACTGTCTGCCCAACTTTATAATATGGTGACCTCTTGATCTTTCCTGTGACTTTGCTCACCGTATTTGGACGTAAAGTGATTGACTTCTGTAACCTGATCACTGATGCTAAATGCATATCATCATGCATGTCAATGTACTCCCCCTGAATCCCCAGCTTCTGTATGTCAAAGTACAATCTTAAGCTGTATTTCCTCATAAAATCTCTGCCTAATATGCAATTCCGTAACATACCTTTCACAATGATAAACGTCTGCATCAACGACTTCGTTCCAAGGGTAAACCGTAACATTGACATTTCCATCACCTTTCACCTGACATTGACGTGAGTTGTGTGCTTATCTTTTCCGATTTGGGTGGCTGTTGTAGCTGTTTGTACAGCCCAAACCTTAACACGCTATCATTAGCACCTGCATCCAAAAGGCTTCTAATCTTCCTGTCACCTATTGTCATTAGACATGAACTCGGATCTATATGGTATGTACCGTTCACTATTGGTATATCTCTCTTCTGTTTTCTGACTACTTTTCTGCCTATTCTTTTGAGACCTATTTGTCACCCTACTCCTGTCAGTCCCCCTCAGTGAGTAGGTCTGCCTTTTCCCTGGCTACAGTATCTGCAGTGGCCGTACAGCGGATGTGTAATAATTGAGAGAGGGTTGTATTTTCGTATAGTTCGTTTCACTATCCAACAGTAGGCAGTCAGTTAGATCATGTAGAGTTAATTTTTACCAGTTAATGATACTCCACTGTGTTGACGAATACATAGGATGATGATGATGAATTACAGTCAGATGTATCGACTTCACGCTAACATCAGCTAAACCAACACAAGCTTTATTTACATAAAGAGTCAAATTCAACCCAACACTGGATGGCCGACCTTCACTTGGTGGCATCTTTTTACTATAATGACTGCTGTACAAAATGATATTGGCCTCTTTCTTTTCTCTTCTTTATATCGTCTGTCACTACTTCTTGCTTTACCGCTGTTATGTCAGTGGTTAGACACTGTTTGAGTATCTTGGGGTATCTATATTTAGACTAATCTAATACCAGTGCTGACAGTTTATACAAATTCTCTGACTCCTAATATTCTCTACAGTCTCTTATCTTCTGTGCTGTATAAAAGTCACCTCATTCTACACGATTGTATATTTACTTGCTAGTTTTGACATACCTGTAAATTCTTGCCTTGTGCTGACCATCAACATTACCTGACAGGCAACACTGCCTTTCTTGCTACATGAATAACCAAACACCATAGCAGAAACCTGCACCTACATCTATCAAAGTGGCTACATGGAACGGCTTGATGGCTGGACAACATAGTTTTTCTGCACAACACAGAAGTCAACCACCTCAAGTGGCCTATTCGCCATAGTGCACCATCCAAGCTAGCGTTCACCACTACACAAGAGTTTAATACAGCGATAACTTTCGCTGGGCCTATCGTACTTCGCTACTTCGCGTTCCAAAATCAGACTCACTTAATCTTATTCCCGATTTAACATTTCCCCAGTTCTCTGCTAAAATGTGTTCACCTTCGCAAAACTTTCTCGTGCGTGTATATTTTGATCACTCACCAAAACATGTCAAGGGACGTAATTTAAAGTCGTCTACCTTTGCTGATTAAGCTCACAACCCATACAGTCTTCTTTAACCTAATTACTATGCAAATCAGTTACAACATAATTGAGAATTCACATGAAATACTAAGCTCAAAACACCAAGCTACATCTCCCAAAAGGAGATTTACGGAATTACCTCCTTTCCCTCAAAACACTCTTCTGCTCATTTTACTTCCCATTAACAAAGACATATAGTCTATTAACATCTCTAACTTTTATGAACCATTTTTCTGTAATCTCCTTCATTCGCAAAGTCCCAAGCTACCGGTCACAGTACCAAGGCGTCTCGAAAGTACCTCGTGTGGTGCAATCATGCTTGTGCCCCTTGTGTGAGGGTGTCATCCTTGTCCCTACACACAGTCTGTCGCGGACTATGAGAACTAGCTAAATGTGCAGACCTACTGTTTTGATACATGCGTGGTGGTCTCCATGTACACATGCTAGCTCTTGCCCCACTGATGACAGTCGTAGCATTCAATGACTTGCATTCCTCGGCGACCTGTTTGTTGTCTTTTTCCACCAGTGTTTCCTGGCCCTACATTATATATTTCCATTGGTTCCTCTTCATCAACCTTTGCTTGTTCCATTCCCGACTCAAACCTACTTCTTATGGTTTCCTCTGCGATGGCAGAAGCTACTGTTTCCTTTAGTGTTTTGTGATCTTTTCTGATGAGGTGTAGCTTGATGGCATCGCTGTTCAGTCCTTCTACAAAGATACCAATCAATCGGCTACCTAACTCTTGTGTGTCTGTTATTCCCGACGGGAACACATTCTCAATTATGTTGAACAGTCGATCACTGTACATCTGTACCGTTTCCTCTCTATTTTGCATTAGCCTTCTTAGTTTTTAACCACCCTAGGTGTACGTCTTGTAACTATCCGTATCTCTTCGTCAATTCTTGCTTAAAATCCTGCCATGATTCATTTGGCACTGTGTCCAACCTTCTTTTAATATAATCTCCCACTAGATCCGCACTAGTGAGAAAAGCTAACAATCTCCTCTCACTATCTGAAGGCTGTACCGATAAGGAATATCTTTCTAATTGTAAAAGCCAGGCCTTACATTCAGTAGCTATAGCGGAAAAAGTGTTAACATTACCTGTAACATTGGTAAACTTGCTGTTTTTGTCCAGCTTGGCCAATGTATCTGACACTTGACGTACACGTCTACAACTGGAATGGTACTCTGTTCCATGTCTTGAATCTAAACTCTGAAACAACTATTCTATTAGTGGGAAACTTTCTTGAGGTTCTGAAAGGAAACAAATTGTTTCGGTTAATTGTCTTGTATTGCAAGAAAACAATTGTTATGCACAGCAGATAACCACATACATTTTTTTTTCAAGTAAACAATCAATGTATGTAACTGATATTAACAATTAATTTTAGTAACTAATTAATTAATTACTCTATGTCTTGTCGTTAGCTCCAGATGAAGGTGTATTTTCCGGACCGTTGGTATAAGTGTGCAGACTACTTTCCCGTTCTTTTTTCTAAGTTCTCTCCTGTGTTGTCAGAGGAGGTTGTAGATACTCGAGTTTCACTGTGCGTACTGGATCACCCTGGTGTGATGATAGTTGATCCGTTGACCCGATTGTGGAGTTAAAATATTATAGAAATTGTCTCTTACTGTATTTTCGTCACCGTTGACTTGAGTTCATGCGTTGACTTTCTTTCCGCTGAGTTGTTTGTCTGTCTGGTTGACCTGACATTGTCTAACTTGCCTGCTCTGCCCATAACTCGTCAAGGGCATGAAAAGATGTTGCTGCATTCAATATAAGTTGACTCTTGAAGACGAACATCTGATGGCAAATTTTGAACACCTGCAAACTGTGTTGTGTTCCTCAGTAGTGCTTCTCGAAAACTGGTCATGTGAAGTGGCTCGTATCTGTCTTTTTTACTCGGTCGACCTTGATGTGGTCACTCATCACTGGCGTTCTGACAAGTGCTCATGTGTAACAAACGTAATATTTACATAAGTGGTCACGGACACCAGAATAAATGTATGATGTGCCATGTAGCAACCCAGGTTCAAGGCTTGTGAAGTTGTACGTTTATGTACTGACCCAGTTGTGCGCCCTTTCTTAATTAAACAATGATGATAGTGACCTGTCTTCGTTCTTGTGTATGCTTGTCTGTTACGTTAGTTATTGGGCTTGTCTTGCTAATGTCACTGCTGAGTGATGCTTAATGACCAGACAACTATGATGACTGCAATGTCTGATCGACTCGTTGGTGACTTCAAAATTAATTTATTGTTGTCAATAACATATTTACAGTTGGCCATCTCCGTGCTTGATTATAAAGGTAACAAGAATACACATGTCTTCTACGCTGACACTTTCATATAGCATGTAATTCACTGGTCAGGAACTAGTTGATTAGCGCTTGACCTCAGCTGACTACTGCAACCCTCTCTACTATTCTATACTTGTTAATGGGCTGTTCTCAGTATCTTTAATTTGGCGTCGAAATATTAGCTGGGTCACTTCTTCTTAGCCACTAAAACTGATCTTCATAACGTCTGCCCTATGCGTCCGACACTGGACCACTGCTTCTAAACACATGTTCTTGACTATCTGCGCTTGATTACCTATTCGAGAGTTTTACCTACCAATGTTCTTGAATGAACTGCTGGGGATATACTTGGACACAGCTCGACGTGGACTCTACTTGTCGTGAAAACATCTTTCCTCTGTCTTCTTTTCTGCAAATACAGCGGTACCAAAAAATACTATGGTACCGTACCTGAACTCTCTTGTCAGCGCACAGACTTACATACTGCTTGTGACATATGAACCAAGTCCCCCTATCCACTAATTATCCCTCGTTAGTCTAATCCCAATTATCTCCCTTTTCTCTCACATTAACTGTAATTTCATGTTTTGATGTGTTAATCGCATGTGTGAGAAGTATATATGTATGTCTGTATGTGTGGGTGCTTGTATACGCACATGGTCTTTGTCCTTATATTTGCATTTACATTTCTTTATAATTTGTCTGACTGATTGTAATATCCATTATGTGGAATATTTTCATCTGTTAAATAAAATAAAAATTATTTTTGAAAATCAATAAAGCATTTAAAAAGAAAAAAAAAGGTTCAAGTGAAGTGTCCCCTCCTCCCAACCCAACCAGGTGTGCTGCTATTACATAATGACATTAACATCTGTCTAAAGTCAACGAAATATTAATAAAAGGTCATCCTAACTGGCTTCAGCGTCTGAACTTTATTACCCTTTTATAATTTATTTTTTTAACCGTTGTTTTGCTCTTCCTAATTTTCTTCGTTTCGTTGTTTCCTTCTCATTCACAAACTCTCCATGTCCTGTTTACTTTTTCATCTCAGCTTATTTTTTATACACTAAGCTTATTCTTTCAGTCAGTCTCGTGCGTTATTACGTCAAACCTGCAAAACTAGACATTGAAATTTAAGGGAGGAAGTAAGATATATTTTAAGAGATTAACATGCGTAGACAAAACAAAATCTCTGGTCGCGTTGGTTTTTTTTTCTTCGGAAATTAATGATTGCATTTTTACATCGAGCATTTTAACTGGAAATTTTCCCTTCCTGAACTCTCGAGCCTTCCCGTTGACGTTGTTCTGAACGGCAAAACCGTTGGACGAAAACATCGGGTGTCCACAGTAAACATCTTTTGTGTGAGAGTGTCATTTAGAAAACTTGTTTCTATGGAATTTTTCTGCATACACAGTTGCTGGCAGATATGATATAATGACCTCGAATAGTAATCCAGCTGATTTTACAGCTAAAGGGATTATTTTCACGTGCCTGGGTATTCTGTTTCTGCAAGTAAGTAGCCTAATGTTATTTCTCAATATTCTTTGCGGCGTACAGGGTTCGTTGCGACCGTGAAAAAAAGAAAAAAGAAATACTGTACCTAGAAAAGCCTCGAAACACTACAAGTGACTTTATAGCCTGGAAAAACTGTGAAGTTTTCGTTAAAGATTACGAATGCATAATGTTTACGGTCGTAGAGACCACAAGAAACACATAGGCCTAGATCTATGCAGCTAACACGAGAGATGAGATTTTTGTTTGGAAATCGTGCATTGTTGTCGGTTTGAAGTGAAATGGTTGGAACTGAAAAATAATAAAAATTGAATATCCCCTGAAAACTAAACATTACGGAGATGTAAATAATATAGGGTTCTCATAATGTTTTGTTCAAAAACCGGGACATTTCCAAATTTTTACCTAAAAAACCCGGGACATTTTGTAAAAAAACGGGACATGTTAAAAATTAAGGTAAAGCACAAATAAATATATTATATATTATATGTTGCACTTAAAATAAGATACTGGTATAAAAATACACACATTAACTAACACAACTTCCACTTTAAAACAGAATTCTAAATTACAAACATACTTAATTAGAAAAATCGCACCTTTAAAAAATACACAGTAGTCAAGTTTATATTTCAGATTCATCAGAATATTTATCAGATTTATGGGCCTGTTCAAGAAGTTTTTTTTTCTTCTGATATTTGGACATAGAACTCAGCACAAGAGAAATCCTTAAAATTGGCCTTTATAATGGCAAGCTTTCACTGTCTCAATTTTAATTCTGTTTTTTTTTCGTCTGTCCAAAGCGCATTTATTAACGAAAAAATACGTTCAACAGCTGCATTGGATCCTGGCAGTGCCAAACAAAAACTAACTAGGCATTTCAGGTTCTCAGCATTTATATCCTGCTTTGTAAAATGAGCGAACATCTCCTACCATTTTTCACTGACACTTTGATCCTTCAGTTCACTCCACACATCAAATTTGCTTTCACAATATTTTTGTCACACATGCAAACTCATCAAATAAGTCCTCTTCATTCACAGTAAAATTTGGTGACACTGTCTTCGTGAATATGTAGCTTTCTTGGATGTTCTTCCAAGTCACAGACTCCTTTCCCTTCAAATTGATCCAATCCATAGACTGAAGAGGCGTAAGAAATGGTGTACACCACTCCTGAATATATTCAATGCAGGTGTCATAGAAATGTACTGCATAGCTTTGATACTTTTCAATTGTTATGTGTCCTTCTTTTTCTAATTCTTGCAACGGATTTCTCACAGTAGTAGTAAGAAACTTTTCTGCCTTCCTGTAGTTAAATCATTTGGTAGATGCTCACTGAACACTGTTTTGGTCGACTTTCGAATTTTTGTTCGAGAATCAAACCGAGGGTCCACTGTAACCGGAAATTGAATAAGTGTCACTACTAAAACCCGGAATAAAATCTGTTACCCAAAGATTTTTTTTTAGGAAGGACCCTTAAAAAGCGGGACATTTGGAATAAATTCGGGACACCGGGACATTTTATAAAAAAAACGGGACTGTCCCGGGGAAAACGGGACGAATGGGAACCCTAAAATAATATATATTTAAAAAAAGAGAAGATGTGACGAGCCTGAGGTGGGGGGGGGGGGGGGGGGGGAAGAAACTTGATTTGTCGCAATATATTAGTAACAATGTTGACAGACAGATTGATGAAAAACAGTTGGAGCTGAACAGACAAGACATTTGAAAGTGTAAAGAGTAATTGTATATTTTGTAAATTCAGTTAACCAACCTACAGGTCATTAAGGAACATAGCCCTTAACAACAGCTTTATGCCAAGTCGTCCTGCCATCAGCTCAAGTTCTTTCCATGTCTCCTTGTCGCGAGTGTGGAAGTAGAGAATGTCTGAGTTTAGTCAGAAAATGAATGAGTAATGTGGGAATAGAGAAAATTTTAGTCACTAATGAAAATATGGCGAGAGGTAGGACTTCTGGAGAGAAGAGAGATATAATCAAATATCTTGGGTCTACTTCCGAGCCATACTCTGATTCTGTGTAAGATGTCGTACCCTCGACCGTCCTCCAATGCTAAATAAAATAATCTACTACAGTACGTACTGCAACAGCAAACATAATGTGACCGTTAGAATAGAGTGAATTATGAGTGCTTAGAACATATAAATACAAGGGGATTGACATAAGTCTTGGGCCTGACCATGAAGGACATGTCACAGAGAGCTGAAATTTTGTATAGTGTTTATTCCTTTTTAATATAGCCACCGTCTGAATTGACACACTTCTGCCATCTCTGCTTGACCTTGAAAAGACCTTGGGAGTAGAACACCCTATTTTTCAAACTAAACCAGTCATCACATGCCAGTATAACCTCTTCATCGCTGTCAAAATGATTTCCTTTTAGCTGTTTTTTAAGATTTGGAAATAGAAAAAAGTCTGATGGAGCCAAATCTGGAGAATATGGAGGGTGTGGAAGAATTTCAATATTCAAATCGTTGGCTGCTAGCTGCACAAGTCGTGCTTTGTGAGAGGGCGCGTTGTCTTGAAGCAAAAGAAGATTTTGAGTGCGCGTTATCCCTCGTTTCCTGGTCACAACCTTTCTTAGTTTTGTGAGAAGATCTGCATAGTACTGTCCATTAACTGTGTTGCCACGAGGCATATAATATTTCAAAAGAACACCTTTGCCGTCCCCAAAAAACAGCATCACTTTTCCTGCAGATTTCTGCGCCCTCGGCTTGACAGGTGTTGGGGAGCCCGGGGTTTTCCATTGCTTGCTGGCAATTTTGGATTCGGGGTCATAATAATGTACCCAAGTCTCATCTACTGTCACCATGGTCTCCAAAAAATTTTGTGACTGACACTTTTTGAGCAACTGTTGACAGCAATTTACCCTCGTTTGCTTCTGTTCACGTGTCAACAGTCGCGGAACCCAGCGTGCACACACTTTTCTCATGTTCAGTCTGTTGTGTAAAATTCTATAAACTCTTCTTTCATTTAGTTTTACTCTACTAGCTATCTCCACAATTGTCATTTTTCGATACTGGTCAATGATTTTCTTCACTCTTGTTGCATTTTCATCGTTGCACTCTGAGGCTGGTCTACCAGATCTTGGCAGATCAGCAACATTTGAGCGGCCGCACTTAAACTGTTCACACCAGTTTTTTACCGAAGTATATGAAGGACAAGAATCACGAAACACTGGTTCCATCTCCCTGTGTATTTCTGTAGGTGTTTTTCCCTGAAACATCAGAAATTTTATCACAGCTCTGGCCTCCTTCTTTTCCATTGTTTTGTCAAATCTTTGGAGCAGCAGATCCGGTCAATAGGGTACATTGCGCTGTGCACCGTGGCGGGAAAACCCATTGAAGAAACAAACGCGTACTTTACACATTCAGTACAAATATGATGAACTTTAAATATGCCAAGTTTCATCTTCCTTCTGTGTCTCCTTCATGGTCAGGCCCAAGACTTATGTCAATCCCCTTGTATATTTATTGAAGAAACCATGTGATAGGTTCATTGATTCTCAACCCAACTTCTAACCCAGATTCTTTTGCTTGTGTGATTGTTGTTACGTTGACCCTTGTTTATGTTCTCGACTTAATGATGACCGTAATGTTCCTGTCTTATGTTCGCTGACAGTAATTGTAGGCCCAGTACCTTTGTGGCCTACCTTGTTCCTATGACCACTGAATGAGATCAAATTATCTGACAACTATAATACTTGGAAGGACTTGACGACTCAGAGCTGACAACCAAAGTTCTTTATTAGTTGTCAAAGAACATATTCACAAATTGGCTACCTCTGAGCCTGATTATCAATAAATATACATATGAGACTTCATTGATGACACTCCTACATCACTTACTGCACTGGTCAGGAACTAATGTTATTATATCTCTTGATTAGCTCAGGATCTCTGCTGTCTTCTTTGTTATTCTATCTACCCATCACTACTACACATCTCTACTGATTAATGGGCTGTTCTCAATCTATTAAAGTAAGCTTCGAAGTATTGTCTGGGTAAACTTCCAGTGCTGGTAACTTATTCTTAGCTATAAACCGTTCCTAGTAAATTGTCTACACGTCCGACACTGGACTACAGTTCTAACACTTTTCTTTGTCTATCCACGCTCGTTAAATATGCGAGTGTTTACATACCAGGATGAACTGCTGGCGTTATTTGCTGGACACCGCTCGACATGAAAAACTATTTGTTCTGGAAATATCTTGCATCAGTCTTCTTCTCTTCTTCTCTGCACACTGCAGCAGTACCATAAGCAACATGGCACTTCAGCTGTCCATAACATGGTAGATGGTCGTTACGGTTAGTCTAATTTCTAACCCGCTCTCAGCTGACGACCATTGAAGAGTGATCTCTGCTCTTCGCTCAGCTCACTTATTTCTCGTGCTCCGGTGACGTCAGAGCTAAGTCTTACTACTCATAAATTATTCTTACTTAGTCATATCTCAGTTCTTCTTACTTAGTCATATCTCAGTTCTTTCCCTTTCCTATCACAACCACAACATTGACCCCCCCCAAAAAAAAAAAGTAATCCCTTCACTAGCTCTGAAAAGCTAGTGAATGTATCAATATCAGCACAGAAAAATAACTAAGACTTCACTCACTTTCTCAGGCAAAACGTCTCACTCCAAACTACCAACACCCGTACACTTTCTCACTTCCAAGAAAATATAACTAAAGGGGTTAGGCCTCCAGTTTCGCAAGGAAACGGCCACTCCTTATTGTAAAAATCCTGGTAAGTAAGTTACTTTCTCTGCTAGAAGTAAAAACCGCCACACTGTTTCACCTAGCTTGAAATTTCGAGGTTATGGAGATAAGCTCTCTCTGTAACAGTGTTGTAATAAATCCTTTGCATTCACAATTTCCTGTGGCGGAAGACCACAATAGCAGGTGGAGGAGATTAAAACGAGTGCAGGAATACTTGCACCCACTGAGTCAAATCTATCCAGTTGACGAGAACTTTTGCTGGCGAGAGAGTATTCAGTTGGTGCGCTGGGGCACCTCTTATACTAGGTAATGAAGACTTGAACTATTTAAAAACAGTTGACGAGTACTGGCAACTGACTACTCCTCTCGGTTATGTGAGTATACACAGCGATAACCGGCTAACAATGGGTCGGACGGTGTTGCCGAAACTGACTGGATGGCAAAGGCAATAGCCCGTTGGTGTTGAGATGAGGATTAACTGCACTGGTGGCAATATGTGCTCTAGATGAATAATCCCGGACGCAAGGCTTCTGCTTACGTGTAGGTAACAGAAATCAGTGTATTGTGGTTTACTCCAAATCAACTGACTGTTAATGGGTCGAACAGTGTTGCCGAAAATGACTGGGTGGCAAAGGCGACAGCCAGTATGTGCTGGAGCAATAGACACTTTCAACATTAGGCTGTGGTTCGTAATGCACTCCCCAGCCTTATAACTGAAACCTGGCAGTATGACGTATATTGCCTGGTAATAATTATTATGTGGACAATAATAATCCCCTGACAGCAGCAAATCACACCAGGAAGCACAGACAACTTTGCGGTCCAAGGCTCTGAAAATATACAGCAATGCGATATCTCATTACTACCTGTAGCCTACTCTTCTTCAGTTAGTCTCTCACCCATGCAAAATATAAACAAACTTCCACTTCCATTCGCCGTTTCTCTCACTCACAAAATCAAAACAAACCCCGTCTTTCACCCTCTTTGCTCAGTTGTGCCTAGGAAAAGCTACCTCGGTAGTCCCCTCCCTAGGTTTCTGTTTACACGCCACACGTTTCTGAAGCGCTGCGTCGCAAAGTGATTTGAGGTTAAAGTATATGCACACACACGACTTCATAGTCCCACACAATCTTGCAAAGCGAGACCACTGTTAGGTATTCACACATTTCCCCGCTAACTATAGGAGCCTTGGTGATAATCATCCAAGTAGGGACAACACTGAATGGGGTTATCAAAATTTAGCTTTGGGTTCACACTCAAAATATATCAAAAAGCAAAAAAAAATTTCAGTAATGTTCAACACACAAACAAGTGGGGAAAACACTTGGTAAAAATTAACGTTTCACCGGCTCACTGTTTCTGTCTTAAGAAAACCACGCGCCCAGCTAACACTTAATGATTATGGATGGTGGCTCACTTAATAAAATTCAGAGCATCCTGGTCACGAAGACATTTAAAGGAAAAAAGAATATATATATTGTTGCGTACATTTAATGTCCTCAACAGGCATTAACAGATAAATGTAGTCCCAGGTCCTACATCTGTTAGAGATATATGTACACACCAACTCTGTTGTGAGTATTATAGTTTATTGCGCACGAGAACGCACATTTTTGATATTTGTAAATTAGCGCGTTTTGTTGCCAGAGAGGAGATGACGTATCTCCCTTGTGTAGCAAGGAGTTCCTTTTTTTTCCAGACTGCGAGTCTAATGTTTTAGTCCTTGATTCGGACTTATGGTACTTGCTTGATGACTGGCTCACTGCAATTCAAGTCATAGCCCTTAGGTCATCCAAGCCAGGTAATAGATTTTATGAATCGATGATTTTTTTATGCAAATTATTTCGTCTTCCTTCGTTCGTTGACCTCCAGCTGGTACCCATACAATATCAGTATCAGAAAGGATCGTAGTCACAGCGTCCATAAATAGGAAGCTTCGAAGGTGTTCAATGTATGAACATTGTTTATATTATTAATGGAATCTGCGCTATGGGATATTTATAGCAGCCGTCTTGAAAGTGTCGGCGTATTACAGAGATGATTCAAATCTAATATTATTATCAGTCTATACGACAAGGATGTCGTCCATAGACATATGTTAAATTATTATAATCTGATTGATCATGAGGCCAATAAATTCAGGAATGTACTTATACGAGAGACCTCAGATGCAAGGAGACAGAATGGGGATCTCACAGCAATTGTCATAGTCAAAAAGGACAATTGAATGTCACTCTTTTAATCTGCCTCATCGTTAATATGTACTTTATATTAATGCAATATTATCAGTCCTAAATTGATGATGGAATACTATTGCGGATCTATCCATATATATATTTCAAGAATGAATACTACGCCATGTTTTACCGTCCTATTACATGTTGATCGTCATTCGTCAGAAGTAACTGTTTCGTATTGTCAACCGTGTCACGTCAATAAATTACATGAACTTTTCCTCCAACGACTTGCGCATTTTCGTATTGGCCTGTTTGGCATGCCTCTTGTTGGAGTATTGAATTGAAGAAGTTAGATCAATTTTGACATTAAACATTCGCGTAAAGGGTATTGGTGGCCCTCCTTATTCACCACTACAAGAAAAGGCATCTACAGTCGTAAGACCACCTTTACATATATATATATATATATATATATATATATATATATATAACTGTTCAAAAAAAGAAACGCAACTCTTTTGGTGTTACTTTTATAAAAGATGTTCGCTGATTGGACATCAGTCAACATATCGACTGTGTCCACCTGGTCATTAACTTCTCGTGGTTACCTGAATTGTACTCACCTCATTATTCGTGAGGTCATGAAAGAGGTCAAGGTCAAAACAACACTTTTGACAAGAACTCGTGACAGGTTCATGAGAATCCCGTGAAACTTACTGAACACAAAACTCTCTGACCATATTATTGAATGCCTATAAAAGATTGACGCTCCTCGAATAAAGTCAGTTGAAAATTCAATGCGCAAGTATGGCTCATCTCACTACAGAACAACGACTCATCATCATTGGACGTTTACAGACTGGACAGTTACAAAGTGTAGTGGCCAGACAATTTAATGTGGTTAGAAGCACCATTAGTTGCCTTTGGAGACGATTTCAAGAAACTGGCTCAGAGGCAGACCGGCCGCGCAGTAAAGACCGCTTCATACGGCTGCGTCACCTCAGGAATCGACTTGCATCTGCGTCCTCCACAGCCCAATTAATGTCAGCAGCTCGTCGAATTTCAGATCAAACGGTCAGGAACCGACTGCACGACTCTGGTCTTTGGGCTAGAAGACCCTACAGAGGTCCTGTTCTTACGGACCGACATCGCCAGAACCGACTGCAGTGGGCGAACCAGCATCGCCAATGGACCGTTGGGAATGACTGGAGACGGGTTTGGTTTAGTGATGAATCATTTTTTGTGCTCCAGCGACACGATAGACGGAGAAGAGTTTACCGCAGAGTCCATGAGCGCTACGCCCAGAACAGCGTTGATGAGGCTCCTCCACATGGTGGTGAAGGTTTACTGATGTGGGGGGCGATCAACTTCATGGGAAGAAGTGACCTGGTGCAAATTTAAGGACGCCTGAATGCCAACGATACGTCGCTGAAATTCTTCGTCCTCACGTCCTTCCACTTCTGGCTGCACGAGTGTCGATTTTTCAGCAGGATAACGCTCGACCTCATGTGGCACAACTCACCACCCAGTTCCTCGCTGACAACAACGTCCAGACCATTCCGTGGCCAACCATGTCATCAGACATGAACTCCATAGAACACTTATGGGATGAACTCGACAGACGACTCCGCCAGCGAGACGTGGCTCCAGCCAATCTCCGACAGTTGTCTCTTGCACTGCGGGAAGAGTGGGCAGCCATCCGACAACAACAGATCCAACGGCTAATCGGATCCATGTCAAGGAGATGTCGTTCTCTGATAGAGGCCAGAGGAGGCCATACACCTTACTGAAACGGAGGCTTCAGTCGCAAAGAATAAAAGTCCGAACCAAATTTAATGAACATCATTTCATTGTTTTTTTTTTTTTTTTTTTTTTTTTTTTTCGTACGCCCGCTAATACTCGAGGCGAAATCTCAGGTTATTATTTATGTCTAACCTGACATTGATTTTACGTGAGTATCCCTTTATTTCTTGTACAGAGACAGGTGTCCCTCGCCATTCAGGCAAATACTCGCCGATTTCGGAGGTACCCATTGCAGCTGGGTCGGCTCAGGACAGTCCCTGGTCGACGACACTCCTTCAAATGTCCTCGCCAGGTCTCGAGTTAATCCAGTCCAAATCCCGGTCGACGAAAAATCCTCAAATGCCGTCGCCCGGGTTTGATCCTGTATCACCCGGTCGCCAGAGCGTTAAAGTCTGAAAGTTTCTTCATGCCAAGATTGAAACATTAATTCCGTAAAATAATATTTTGGTACAACTTTGAAATTTGGTGTCCATTACCACTGCAATAATGTTGCGTTTCTTTTTTTTTGAACAGTATATATATATATATATATATATATATATATATATATATATATATATATATATATATATATATATATATAACATGAATTAAAGTAACACGGGATCTCTATTCTGTTAGATTAAGCTAGCACCCCAATGAATGAAAAAAATAAATGAGCTTACCGAAGACAGAATAATTCTTGCACAAACAACTGGTATTAGCTCTGGTGCAGAATATCACTTTGTCCAATGGCAGAATTTTCTTGAGTGATAGAGACCTCTTGCTTAAATAGCCACTTAGAGTCTGCAGGTTGCTTTTGCACGTGCACTAGATGAAACAAATTCAGACGTCTGATCTAGGGGAGAGATTCTCCGGGTGACTCAAGATACAGGAAAAGGACGTAATCTGCCGCCGCACTGGCAGTTCTACAAGCGGCCGATGTTCGCGAGACGAGATGATTGCGGACGAATTAAAAGGGTATAAGTTTTCCCCAGAGTCCACGAGTCTCCGTGAATCAAAGAATACGGGGAACTAGCCGTCATCTACTAGAAAGGCAGAATAAAAGAACCTTTAGCTAGATGCCGATGTCCCCGTGTAAAGGGGTGGAATTAGCCTATCCAACGTAAGATTGAAATGACCAGTGCCAGAAATAGCGCTATTAGGAGCTATAAGACTGAAAAGTAGGCATAGAAAATATTAGAGAACAAGACAGGACATACCACTCTCAGTGGCGTATCCTGGTAATGCGAGGTAGGCGTGCTGCTACTTAAAATGAATATGTACGCCTACTATTTAACTTCTTCCCCTCTTAATTTAAAAACCAACTATATTCAATTACGCAACGATAGTTATTAGAGGGGTATATGTCAATTATCTCCGAAATACTAATTAACATACAACTTGAAACTCACTGTTACTGTAATAATCTGCATTCCCGGCAATTAACAAAAATTAATCACAAAAAACATTGGACGGACACAACCGATTTTTACAACTCGAGAGCTGCAGGACCACCGCACGCATGTTCGCATTGTATTTACGTATCTGGCCATGACCCCGATCCAATCAAACCAGTGTTCAGACGTGAATCCGAAAAGTGCCGCACGCATTGTGACGGAATTACCCGAGAAACTTCGGGCGATTGCTACCAACCAATAAAAACTGCACTATAAAAAGCGTCTGGGGAAACTGAAACTAGATTATGCTCGTAGATTCTATGCGGGAAAATCCGTTATCCTTGTGCGTGCGGTCCGAAAGCAGAACATTAGAAGACAAATATTTTATAGAACAATAAAATAAATTATTATTTTCCTTCGGGCATAGGTGTGCGCAGCACGCACAGCACACATAGAGAATACGCCACTGACCACTCTGCTAAAAGTGACATAAATGTCTTCGAATCACGTGCCGGTCGCACCAAGTAGCAATGCTATCTGTGGCGCCACCTCCATTTAGGGGACAAGAAGCTCACACAACAGACAGAAGAGAGGAGAAAACGTCGATAGGAACAACAGGAAAATAAGCAGATGAGTGCTGTCACCTCAGTGATGAAGTCCCATTGTACGTTATGACTGTGTCACGGAATTGCCTCCCCTGGTTTGCAGTAGTGGTTCACCAGTGGCCAAAACTCAAGAGTATCTAATGTGGGCCTTCACAGGTGTCTACCTTCGCGCAAGATTACTCTTGGCAGAGCTGTAGATAAAAGGACAAGAACAATGCTGGATTGGGCAGGGCAATTGTTATCTAATATCTGATCCGCCGCTTTTTATGAAGATTTAGGCTAATGATTAGTTAAAGCTCGTTCAAGCCCGCAACCTTATTTACGCAATGGATTTCTTCTCATGGAATAGCTCTTTTTAGAGTGTATTTAGTAAATTGACTGAGTCAAATATTTAGTACAATAAAAATGACTAAATCGAAGATAATTTGTATATTTACAAATAACAGATTTAATAATCACGTAGGTTTTAACACGGTTTAAAAAAATGAATTATTATTTATCAGAAAATTATCATCACAGTGCGATGTAATTGTAGTTTGTAAAGGAGGTTGCTTGGCAGCTTTTATGTGTTACTTAGCTGTCAGTGACGGTTCTGCTCCTTCTGATGGTTTGGTTCTTGGTAGAATGGATCGCTGATCCGCTCGTCACTGGTCAAGGTTGTAGGGCGCAGCACGTTCTCAGAAGTGCCAGGGAGTGACTACGAAGTTGGTCCCTCGTCTTTAAACCCCGTCTGATGATGGTGTCTAGCTTCGACTTCAGGCCACTTGTACCCTTCTTGTTCAAGAGATAGTACCCTCAGCTGGTACCACCAACTAGTATGGCAAAAGAAGAGAAACGAATACCCTCTGAGTATTGAGTTTCCCGACACATACGTATGTGTCCCCTTCTTCCTATTCCACCATCCCATCTACCTCAGAATTTTTACCTTCTCTGAAAATTAATCTTAATCCCAGTGGGCCAAAAACTATCTTTACATTTAAATTGAAAAGCTTTATATTTACTTTACATTTACATGGAAAGGTTAATAGTATAGATAGAATATGTTTACATTTAAATCTACACTGATTTTAGGCCTTCCTTCCATCTCTTCTAGGGTCAAGGCTCTCGCATTTTTTCTTCCACGTTTCCTGTTTGGGTTTCTTTCATGCAAGTTTTACTTTGGCTGTTAGCTTTATATACATTGTTTTATTAGCAGTGTTTTTGTTCTACTTTCCTTGCCCTGCGTCTCATCTTCACAAGGTTTTCTAGTTCTGTGTTCCAGAAGATGCTGTACCTTTTTCTGGTTCTTTTAGGTATTAATTCCTTCGCTGCTTGTAGTATTGCAGAGTTTACTCTCCCATTCACAGTGTCGATATCATAATTCATGTCGATCTCACTGAGGAGTTGATCAGATATGTATCTATAATGTTCCCAGTCTGCTTTGGTGTAATTCCACTTTGGCTGTGCTTTTGCTTTTGCTTTAGTTCTATCCAGGGTGATGGTTATGAGGATAGGTAGATGGTCGCTTCCAATGTCCTCTAATACTCTCCATGTACACTGGCCATGGAGATCTGCTGATATTAGAGTTAGATCTGGCCGACTGCTTATTCCTGTGGCTTTGTGGAGGAGAGTAGGTGGGGAATTTTTATCCTGGAGAGTAATAAGGTTAGAGGTGTTACTCAGTTCTTCAATGGACTGGTCAGCTGGATTGGTGTCCTGGTAGCCCTAGAGTGGGGAGTGGGCATTGAAATCCCCTTCTGTTATTGTTCTTTTGAACCTGACATCCTCAAAGTGGACTCCGTCTGTTGTTGTAGGTGACCTATAAATGTTGAAGATTTTGAAGTAATTGTTGCTTCACCAGACTTTTACATGCTGCCTGTCTGTTTCGTCATTGGTGTGAATGTTTTCAACCTCTGTTTGTGTGTCGTTTCTAACTATTGTTAGAATTCGTCGACAATTGTCATGACAAGAGCATTTGTACATTGTGTAGCCTGGAAAACCAACAAATTTGTCCTTGAGTAAGTATTGTTGGATCAGTGTTATGTGTATTTCCTGATCTTCTAGTACCTTCTTCAGTTCTGTGGCCTTCGGTCTTAATCCATCAATATTCAGCTGGAGTATGTTTATGTTGCCCTCAGTAGCATACTTGTCACCAAAGGCAGCCGAGGGACATCCTGCCTGGCGCGGACCTTTTACGAGGCGACGTCCTAGCACGTATATTTTTGGTGGGAAATAGGCTTGGCATCATGTGAGGTGATGGTGTTGATGACTTGGTTTCATCCCGGTAGATTCAGCTTCACTCACATTCTGGGCATTGTGCGCTGGTCATGAGTTTTCCACGTGGGTGTGCAAGACGTGGGTGAGCGGTTTCTACCATCATCAGTGAGGAATAGTTCCCCCTGCAGTTCTGGTTTGTTTCAGGTGCCGTATTTTCCAGTCCAAAAGCTTCCCTCAGGTGTGGTGATTTGCAGTCCTCAAGCTTCAATCACTGCAGTCTCTGTGGGGTTCACCAATGTGCAATCCCCGGCACTACAGGGGCGTTCAGCAAAGTTTGGCCAGTCGGTCGAGACTGTTACCGGTGAATGGCCGCTACTATCTGTAGCTTCTGGGAGCCGTATATTAAACTTGACTGCACCAAGTGGACCAGTGAATTTGAGCCACTGCTATAGTACAATAGTGCGACCGCTCTCTTCCGAAAGGTACTACCACTTTAATGTAGCCCGAATCCCACTTCCCTTAACATTACACATGCTGTGTTTACGGCAAAAAAGTACTCCTCCTTGAGATAACCCACAATGAGAATAAAGACTTCTGTATTGGACAATCTGTATATTCCTTTGTATGCCATTCAGTAGAGGAAATTTGGAATGATTACAGTCATTAATGTGGTTATACTTTGTATATCTGATCATCATTTCAGTATTTACATAGTTTCACAACCATATTTAATTAACTATGATTTTTTTTTTCATTCAATGTGTCAGATGTCTTTCCCAATCATCCTTTGTTACTGTCAACTAACTCTGTAAGTGTATATATTTTAAAAATAAACTGTATTGCACCGTTAATCGTTAGTTCGTTAATGAGTAATTAAAATCACTCGTGCTGTGGTAATTATTTACAGATAGGAAAAATCCTTCCTTTCGGGACGTTGGGCCCTTTCTTAGTCTAGATCTTAGGGAAAGAATTCAATGTCGCAGGGATCCTAAATTAACTCATCATGATTTATTATATATTACTATCTAGCGGAGGGCATTCGTCCCTATCTAGAATAGCTCTCTTTATCTTCTTAACGAGCCGATTTCTGGAGACCATGATATTATTAGAAAGGTCATACCCCATATTCACCTATCACACTGCAGCGGTGCAACAATTGGTGTCCCGCCCTGCATAACAGCTAGACATCTATATACTGATGTCTTCCCCTGTGGTTTCCTGTCAAGGCCATGTCTTATTAACTATCTGGTTGTTTATTTAGTGATATTCAACATTTCTGCACCTGGGAGTACAATATATTTTTAATTTCAGTTAAATCTGTCAATCAGTTACTCCTAAATTTAGCTCCCTAACGACAATTGTCATCAGTTAGGGTTTTCCCATTTATCTAGCTCTCTTCTCTATGTGTTATTCTGTCCCCTACTACTTCTTTTGTCCAGTTGGTGGGACCGATAATGATATCAAAACACGAATACAAAAGGCTAGAGGAACTTCCATTGCACTGGGAAATATATGAAGATTAAAAAAATTCAGACCCAACACTAAAATCAGAATTTTTCAATTCTAATGTCACGTCAATTATTTTGTATGGCCATGAAACACGGAGAACAACAAATACGAAAACTAAACAGTCACAGCTTTCATCAATGGATGCTTGCCTAGAATAGAAGGATTGATGTAGTAAGACAAGATCACTGATGTGGAACTGATGAAAGATCCAGACAGTCGTCAGTGGAACACGAAATGAGAAGAAAACGCGTGAGATAGAAATGACATACATTGAGAAAACCTGTTGATAGCATTACAAAACAGTTCCTGTTTTGGAATTCCCAGAAAAAGAGAGGTGGAAGAAGATAAAAGAACACGCAGAAAATAGAACTAAAGAAGAAGACATGGAACACCTATGTCACAGAATGGATTTGGGCGACCTCTTCTTCCCAATCTCTGTTTCACTTCGGCAGTAATCGATACATTTGTGGTACGGATTTTATTGCATGCTTTCAATTGTCGCACTTTCTTTCTTTCTCTGCTAACTAGCAGATATTTGATATTGTCAAGTCATTGTGACACTCCTTGTAGGCGATACTAATCACATTTTGTTTGATACGGCACAGATTTGCTCAGATTAGAGCAGGTGAAGACCCATGTGGGTTTGCTCAGTTTTGCTTGATTCTGTTTGCTTAAGCTGGGCCGGGTGGTAAAATTACTCACCCGTAGTCGGTTTTCGATTGCTCAGCCAACAGATAACAAGATTATCCGTCTGGGACGGACACGAATGATATAATAATTTCCTGTCCACGACATTACTTTGTAAGAAAGTAATAAGTGTTACATTTGACACACGTTGTCGTATGAGTTTAACGACATGTTTGTGAGTTCGTACACAAGGCAAACGGATGTTTACAGCTCATTTTCAGAAAAGTAATGTTTGAATTTTTGCATTACATCAGTCATGCAAAATATTCAAATCAGATTGGCTGATAATTTGAGCTTCATAACAATGAATGCATGGAATCGCAGAGAATATAACCTGACGCTTCAGTCAGTCAAAACTACTGTGAGATTCACTCTGCCAAAGACACCAGACTTGTCAGTAGTTAGAAGTCAGAATTTCCATTTATCAGTCCAGACACCTTTTATTGGAGTATTCCTCAGGACTTACAATTCAGCCCAGGAAATCTCTAACATTTTAAATAATGAAAACCGGAATATCTGAGGAAACTGAAACACACGGAGTCAGAGATGGAACATATTAATTTAACGACACTCCTGACGCGTGTACGAGGCCAATTCAAGCATCTTTTGGTCATCTGAGCAAAATGCCCGTGAGCCACGATTGGCTTGAGTTGTGATTTTACATTCTATATTTTATTACTAACATGTGAACTAACATATTTATGTATAAGTCCATTTGAATTTTAATGTGTGAAAATCGCTAGTGGATGTCTTAGTTATTTGTGGCTGGCAACCTCAGTGTATAGAATGATGATTTCATGAACCACCACTGCACGGCCTGATGATTACTTTATTGCTAGTTTCTTAAAGAGAACTAAAAGCATAAATTAGTCCCAGGTTCCATAGGGAGCAGGGAGGAAAAGATGAAGAAATGATGTACATTCTAATTATAATACTTACAGTTTCAAACCAGTGTAAATGTCGATGTTAACATATGCACTTTAAAATTAACTGAAGTTTCAAACTTTACAAATCAGTGTAAACATAAATGAAAACATATTCAATTTATATTGTGAACACTTTTCAATCAGTGGAAATGTAAATGTAAACATATTCTATCTGTACTATTAACCTTTTCATTTAAATGTAATGTAAAGCTAACGCAATCCAGTTTAAATGTAAAGAAAGTTTTATCCGAGAAATTAAATTTAATTCTCATCGAAGGTAAAACTTCAGGAACACGCAATACTTCAAAAGAGCGTTTTGTTTCATTATTCTTTTATCATAGTTATTTGTAGTACCGAGCAGAAGAAAGTACTAGTGGCCTTCTCCAGTTTAAATGGAAACGAGCTACACCCGACAACCTTGACCAGCTACGAGCGTGAGCAGTGTAAAAAGAACTAACCCATCAGAAGGAGCAGAACCGTAACTGGCCATATAAGCTGCCAAAGTGAATTTTTTTTTTCATCGTCTCTGTTATCCATCAATGATGAAACTTTTCTTCTAAACTATTCAATTATTTTCAAACTGTTAAAACGTAAGTGATTATTAAATTTGGTTATTTGTAGTTTTACAAATTTTACTTCGACTGAATCCTTTTAAATGTGCTGCATGTTTGTCTCAGTCAATTTACTACACACACTCTAAACAGAGCTATACCAGAATAATAAAAAAAATCCCCTGAGTTAATCAGAGTTGGGGGCTTAAACGAGCTAACATAAACCATTGCTTAATCCTTCACAAAAGTTCTCGGCAGATTTTAGAATTGACGTGCTCAGCCAAATGCAGCATTGTTTTCGTTTATCTGAATATCTTGTGAAGACTTCCTTTGTGATAGAAGATTAATGACCCTTCTATCTACATCTAATCTTGTCACAGAATTCTCCAACGTTATCTGTGGCCTATTTTCAAATACAGCGGAAGACGCAGTCAACGCTTAAATAAATTACACATGCCCAAGCCTAGGCTTGACTTATTCAAGAAAAGTTTAGCTTTTTCTGCTGCTCATCTGTGGAATACTCTTCCACACGACTTAAAAAAAACTCTTAGTCCATATTCATTAAATCACAGACTTTTCAAATACATCATGAGTGCAGATTATATGCCACCCTAATTTCGTTATGTTCTTAAATAATTACATAACATCATGTGTAGGTTTTAAAGTTAATTTTGTCCTGTTTAGTATAAATTATGATACGCATCTGTAAATCTGTGTAACTGTTATTGTACTGTTACAATGTTGGGATTTTATTTTATTGTACTTTTTTGTTATTTTAATATTTAAGTAATATTTAGGATACGTGTGAGAATAAATGGATTCAGTATGGAAGATGAGAGAAAGGAAGGGCAGAATGTTAGACGGGCCTACGTGCCCAATTCTAAACCCTTTGAAAATAAAGTTCGTTCGTTCGTTCTGCCAAGGATAATCTTGTGCGAAGGTAGACACCTTTGAAGCCTATATTAGATACTCTTGAGTTTTGGCCACTGGTGAACCACTACTGCAACGTAGTGGAGGCAATACCGTCACAAACTATGAGCTGATAGTACGGGGAGAAAAGATTTGGCATAAGACTTCCACTTCAGTTTTCAAGTCTTGACCTTCTGCTCTGAAGTTACTTGAGAATTTTCCTGTTGCTGTTGTGTGTGTGTGTGTGTGAGTGAGAGAGAGTGTGTGTGTGTGGGTGGGTGGGTGTGTGTGTGTGTCTCGGTGTCGGTACTTGAACTCAGACAAGAAAATCCTCCATTCACTGTTGCATTAGTTGCTGAGCCATCTTTGTATGCATAAGTCCATCTCCACTGATATGGGACCAAAATGTGGCTTGTGTAATGCTTCTCTATGTGTTTTTTTTTTTTTTGGTTTTTGTTTGCTAGAGCTCTTCTTTCTATATCCGTATGGCTTTCTCTCCATTCCAGGAATTGTTTCTATTATCTCATGGAAGTGCTTTTGTTTCCATCTTGTATGCAGTTCAGCAGGATTTTGTTCTTAATGTGTTATTTATGGGATCTGCTTTCATGTTTGTTTGGTTGATTCTAAAATTTTGCTTCGCTTAAGTCTTATCCTTCCAGGACCATTTATTCTCTGGCGCATCGGCCTGTCAGTCGCCTAATTTCTCCGATTATTATTGGGCCCTGCAATTTAATTTATCCTCCATTTGCTGAATGTACGTAATGTTTTCCAATTCTTCAATGGGAAAGTATTTCCTTGTTGTCTTCATGCCTCTAGTTATGATACACATTTTTTAAATTCTAATTTTTTAAATCGAAGTTTGACTTAACTGTTGTTGACATTGCTGCAATGCCATAATCTTCTTCTTCTTTGGTCCTTGACCGCTAAGTGATAAAGCAGTCAGTGACCATAACGCCTGGTTGTTACTCGTAGGGTAGCAACAAACTGTCTACACTTTACCTGGATGGCAGCATCACTTCGTGTAGTTCCCCTAGCTCTGGTTCATACTATGCATCTCTACTTCCCCAGTTCCCCGCCAGATAGCTGTAGCTGGCCTCGATTTCATTCTCCTTCTGGAGTCCATAGTTTGGCAGTTCTGGTGATGGTGTCATTATCTCTTCTGAGATATTTCCAACGCAATTCCAGCGTCTATCCGTCTATATAATAGCGCGTATGTTTTCTTGGTGAATGCATATTCCAGCCCCGTGAAAAGCTCTTTAATACTCTCTCATCTGTTTCCCAACCTGTAAAAAAAAAGGTAAAGGATCCCGTTACACGCCCATCGAGGCATATTGGGAATATGGTGTTAGGCCCATATTTTCTTGACCGTCGGCACACTAGGGGTGATGTGGTCAGCATCATGCCGGCCGCCTTAACTTTCCCAGAGTTGCTCTGGTACCCATTTGGGGCTGAGTCGACCAAAGAGCCGTTTGTAGCCTAAAATTATCCCACCTTATCTCCGGATCGAACCATAGACCACTGCGCTAGGAAGCCAGTGCACTAACCACTATGCTACCGCGGCTCCACCCAACCTGTGCCACCAAGTTATTTTTCAAGATTGCCTTTCTTTGCTTTGCTTTTGTCCTGTTTCTTGTAATCTAGATTTTACAAATTAACCGGAGATCCAATGCGATTTCTAGGTAATTTTCGATTTTCATCCAGATGCAGACTTTTCCCAATTAACACTTATAGGGACTTTGTGGCTTACTTCTGAGGGAGAAACACTTTGTATGTCGTTTTTGCTGCATTTATCTTTAATAGCCATGCATTGGCCCACTACCTTAATGATGTAATGGTTTGCTGCTTCCGAGTGCTTGCCGTTGTAATTTATTCTTAAGAAACCAGTAAGGCTAAGTCATCTGCAAACGAAGCGTTATGGGTTTTCCTTGGGATATTTCCTATTATGTTAATTATGTATACAAAGAACATCGAGAGTGATAGGATTCTCCTAGAGGAATACTGTGCTCCAATATCATTTTTACCGGTCTGTCCTTGTAGCTGTACTCCGGAGGTTCTGTTCTCAAGGTGATGGAAAATCCATTTGTACATTTTCCGCACTTCACTTCTCTTAAGCTTGACTTTCAATTCCTCTTTCTGAACTTTATCAAACGTATCTGATTAGGTTATTGATAAAATCTAGATTATCACTCTGTTTTGCTCAAGTCTATTAGATTCCATTTCTGTTTTGGCTGATGTTTGTGTTTTTATAACACATTGTAGAGCCAGAAAGATGGGAAATTGATGCCGTGTCTTTATGGGTTTTCTTCCCTGAGTTAATAATCTTCAGGGGGAGTTCATAATGCCTCATCATTTTTCAAAGTGATTCTCTGTAAAGTCATTTTAATAATCAACAAATCCAATCTAAAGAGATGTGACGGGTCGGTGGTGGTGGTGTGGTTGGTGTTGCGATTCCTTGGTTATGGTATTATTTGTTGAATAGTAAAGTCACTCTTTAGACGTATCAATGTTGGTTATAAATGGTTAGCTCTGGGCATCAGAACATCCCTTCGACGTTCTGATTTGCATAGTATATAGTATTTGATTTCCCTTGTGGGAGAGTTATCGTGCTGACAAAGGTAAACACCAACAGCTGTAGAACCGAACCCGAAACGTAAATAAAGGATCAAGCCTTCTGCTTTGAGTCCACATGTATTGAGATTCATACAAAAACGATAATCGACATTCACAAAGGTTTCATATACAATTCAGCGTAACAATTGAATTCCAAATAATATCAGTAAGTATCCGTCCGTGTCAAAACAATGTGTCAGAAGAACATCGTGGCTATATACGTGCGCTGTTGTAGTCAACAGCCAGAAATGAGCACATGAGTTCTTGACAGCTACAATTTGAATCATAATACGATTCTCCTTCCATTATTAGTTTAATTTCATTAATCTCATGTTTAGATTAATTTCCGAACTGACCCTGAAGTCTACATCGATTCATCTATATAATATAGGCTATATACTCAGCCTTATTTCCTTGGAAGAAATACAAGACACGACCTTCTTGCTTGACGGATAGCGTAACAAAGGCCCTGTAACCAAGTCACCCGGCGTGACCTTCCCAACGCGAATGCTTCATAATCTCCGCATATATTTCGCGTTCACTATACCGTAAAATATCGACATATTCTATAAATATTAATGACCCATAAACGTTGCGCATGGGTAAACCCCAGCAGACGCCATCATTTAAAATAACACCGTAACAGATTTCCTGTCAGACGGGGGCAAAAAAAATCTATCAAATAGATTTTTTTTGAACAATATTAATCAAATTATCAAAAATTTAACAAAACCCGACGTATGACCTACGATGTTCTATCTAGAACAGTGTCGCGGTCATGTCAGTAATATATTATAATAAAATCAACGTCATATCATACATATACCTTATATTAAACAAGGAAATGTCACTGTCACTAACTAATTAACTAATTAATTTGTTGTATGTATAGACTAACTAATAATGTGAGGTGTTATTAAAATTATTCTAACTAACTAAAATTAAAATAATTAATTATAGTATGTAAGTATGGTACTAACTAATTAATATCTAATGGAGGAAAATGAGAAATAGAATAAGAGAGTAAAAGAAATAAAAATTGAGAAGTACGGACAATTGAAACCAAATATTAAAGTATACATTAAATTAGCATGCGTGTGAAAATGAAGTGTAAAGATAGATACCTAATTAATTAACGCAATCAGAAGAAAAGAACAGAAAAAATTCATACATTTTAACTATATATATGAAGTGTCATAATGTAATATCTATTACCTTAATAATTACACTAATTAAAAGGTTTAATTGGTGTGATATTCTTTTGTTTCATCTTTTCTTAGTATATTTTATTTTTTTTATTTCATCACACTTTGACCTTATTATATATTATATACTAATTTAATAACTAGAAAATTTAATAATATTGGACATGAAGATCCAATCGTTGTTACCTCCTGTTGAATTGTATGAAAGTTCATTAAGACACAAGGTTCATATTATCAAATTATGATTTGATTATCCATTCATCGTTAGTTCCTTTATTAAACTTTTGAAGGTAAATTGACTAAGTCATCAGCGGATCTGTCCCTTCTTCATCAGAGATTGTTCCTTTTTAACAGTTTTCAATCGAAATGAGTGATACTCAAAGTGGAATTGAAGTTCAAATTTTCAAACGATCCGTAAAACTTGATATTTTGATCACAATAGTTTATTTCGAAATGTCCTTATTTAGGTAGGAAGTCCAACTGAATTGTTGTATATTCTGACTTGATATCAATACCGTTCATTGCAAATGTAATGCTTGACTAGTCAGAAAATTTTCTTGAAATTGTAATATTCATTCAGAATCCGTAGGATGTCTGGACAACGTGTCGGCTATGACGTTTTCAGTTCCAGGTATCGACTGTATCTCGAATTCGTAGGGTTGCAACGTAATAGCAAATCGTGCAAGTTTAGCACTTTTATGGTTTGAGCGACGTAATGCTGCCACTGATTTCTGATCAGTCTGGATCAGGAATGGAGATCCCAGCAAAAACTTTTCCAACTTGGTAATTGCCCAGATTACGGAGAGCAATTCTCGGTCCACAGTGGAATATTTCATCTCCGGAGGTTTCAGTTTGCGTGAGATGTACATTACAGGGTGAAGGACATCATCATGATATTGCAGTAGACATGCCCCGAGTCCGTAATTACTCGCATCTGTACGTAGAACAAACTTTTTAGAAGCATCTGGTAATCTTAAAACAGGTGGGCATGAAAATATTTTTAAGATAGTGCGAAAAGTTTTGTCACATTCGTCGGTCCAATTTATCCTTAAAGGCATGTTCTTCTTTAGTAACGAAGACAGGACAGCCGTGATGGATGATAGGTGAGGTACAAATCTGCTATAGTATTGGATTAAACCTAACAGACTCCTAACCTGTTTCTTCGTTTGAGGAACAGATAAATTTAATATTTTAGAAACCGTACTGGGAATTGTTTGGATACGTCCCGATCCAATAATGTGCCCCAGGAATGTTATCTCATTACACGCTATTTGAATTTTAGTTGGTTTAGCGGTTAAATGGTTATCCCGCAATATTTCCAAAACTGATTTAAGACCCAAAAAATGTTCCTCAAATGATGAACTAAACAAACATATGTCGTCAATATAGGTAATTATATCTGATCTACCTGCTAAAATTTTTCGCATCATGCGAATAAAGGTAGCTGGAGCATTCATTAGCCCAAAAGGCATCACGTTCCACTGGTAAAGACCTTGTGGAGTTGAGAATGCTGTGTAGTATTTGGCTCTTTCGGTTAGTGGAATCTGCCAATAACCTTTAGTTAAGTCAATTTTAGTGAAAAGTGTAGCATTGGATAGACGAGGAAGTAACTCGTCAAGGATAGGATGTGGTTCGCTATCCGGTACTGTCTGCGCATTAAGTTTCCTATAGTCAACACATAAACGTATGTTGTTGTCCTTTTTCCGGACAATGACTAAAGGAGAAGAAAATGGAGATGTACTAGTCTCAATAATACCTAATGATATCATCTGTTTGAGTTCCTGAGATGTCTTACTCAGAAAATGTAGAGGTACAGAATAAGGATGAACACGAATTGGTGTATCATCGTTCAGAATAATATCGTGACTAATTACAGATGTGCAACCCGGTACATCAGTTAACACATCTGGGAAAGATTGTAGAAGATCAGCAACGCGTTGATGCTGTTGCGGTGTAACCGTAGAAGAAATGGTCACATCACGCCAAGATTCAGTAGATTGGACAGTAAGTACAGGTAAAGGCATCTGCACTTCAGGAAAAGAAGATTCTTCCTCCTGTATAACAGATAGATTAGAATAATGACAAGTAGATACAGTATTGTCATCTAATTCATGAAAAATTGACTGTAAGTGTATAGGACGTGTATGAAATTGCTTGAGCATATTAATATGGAATATCTTTCTGTGTCCCTTGATATCTAAGACGTAATCAACGTCTGAAATTTTATCAGTAACCTTATAAGGACCAGTAAAGAAAAGAAATGATGAATGACTATGATGAGTCATCAATGATATGAGACAATTGTATTACCATAGCATGTTATCTGCGTGACGCAGCATTAGGTACTAATTGTAACCGTAGACAATGATGGTTAAAGTAAGCACCATTATCATGCTCGATGACCATTCGAGCATCTCTATTGTTACGAAATGTAACTATAGCTTCACCATACCTGTCATTGGTAGGTGACAACAACCGTACAAACATAACGTCTGCCGTGTCATTAAAGAAATTGCTAAGTGCCTGCCATCTGGTACCTTGTGGCAGATTGCGCACTAACACGGTGCGAGAATATGCACCCTTCCCAATGTAAGTGGGATCAGTGTCACTAACGTGATAAATAGTTCTTCTATTTAATCTTTTGGATATGGTAGTCTTATGAGATGATGTCTCATAATGATTGACATATTTATTTGTCCTAATTTTATTAGTTAAGTTCATAAGAACTTCACCATCATTACCTTTGTTCGGGACATCCCTTCTTTTCCCATTTTCAACCATTTTCTTCAGATCACTGTTAATATGATCCTGTCGCCAACATCTATCTTCCGACTTGGCGGCATTCTCTTGAGAAAAGGTATATCTGCCTCGAAATGATTTTCTAATCTTCCTAGGATGGACTGGTAGTTTAGTATACTTTTTATCCTGTAGGAGAGTCTTATCCTTCTCCTTATCGATTTCCAGAATGGTACTGAGACTGAAATTGGAGAAAACTGTGCCACATGTATTTATTTTGTTGGCCCGTAATGTAGCTGTTGCAATGACAGCGTTAGCATTGCAATAAGATTGCACATTCTTTAATTCCCATTCCTCAATTTCCTGTGGGGAACAATCCTTACTACCATGGATGCGTCCCAACATCAGATCTGCAATTGGATTCTGAAGCATGCATACCTTAACTTGTCCTGAAAAGAAAGGTGTATTAACATGGACAAGAGCTGTGGGGTAAAACTCAATAGTTCCCCCAAAAGTCATGCAACGGACATATTCCCCCGTTGCACAGCTAGGATGTACTAGCGACTGTCGCACTCCAATGGTTGTGGACCCCGAGTCTCTCAATACAGAAACTACAGAACCATTTACTATCCCTCTGTTAAAAATCAGAGAGCCTGTTCCATCATTGGCTGCAAGACCTACTTCTGGTGTAATGTGTCCGCAGTTTAGCACTGTCTCCTTTGCCTTCTGAAAAATAAGATTGCATTGTGGGCAACTATTTGCCACGTTATAATTTATAGCAAAGCATGCAGCAGAAGAATTCATTGTATTATCGTTAGGTGGAACCTGAACCTTAGGGGTGATATCATTTGTCACTGCTGCCCCGGTATTATGGTTATAATGTGAAGATCCACGAGAATGAGAACGATTACGAGAATAATTATTTGAATTATCTCGTTGACGTCTATTATAATTGTTATCTCGATGTCTCGAGTTATAATTATCGCTATTCTTCCAATTGTTACCATTATTATATTGATATGACCGATTATAACTTGAGTTACGTGGATTACTGTTGTATCTTGACTGAGGTGAATAATTTCTGGTTTGTTGTCTTCCTCTATTAAAGTTATTGTTAAAGTTATTCTGTCCCTTATGAAAATTAATGTCATAGTTTCCTTTGAACCTACCTCTGTCCACACTGTGTGTTCTAGGTTTGTTATGATTATGATATGCCATATTGGAGGCTACAGGAAGTGGTTCTCTTATCAACGAGCCAGAAATATTAGCATTCGGATGAGCTGTGCAGTAATTTAAAGAAATTTTTTCTAACTCATCAATAGATTCTGGTTTTCTTTCTTGTAGATAAGCAAAGAATGGTGGGCTGACAGAAGATAATACTTTATCCCTCAATAATAAATCAACTAATTTGTCGTAAGATTTGTTGACACCTGCCAGTTCAACCCATCTGTTAAAAGTATTGCGTATGTTAGCAATAAAACCTGTGAAATCTTTATTGTTATCTGGCAACAAACTTTTGAAACGTAATCTACATGCCTCTTCGTTCAAGTGGAAACGACGTAATAACAACGTCTTAATGGCCTCATAATCTGTGGCTAATGTAGGATCAATGTTTTGTGCTGCACTTGCAGGTTCGCCATCCAGAAATTCCTTAAGTTTAAGTGCCCATGCAGTTTTGTCAAGGTTATTGACCTTACATATATCCTCAAAGCGCGCCAGCCACGATGAAAGGTCGTCCACGTGTAATTTGAATGGTGGTAATTTAAAGTAATAATTGCCCTTAAGTCGGGTGGATGAAGATCCAGATTGAGCATTATCATTTTGGCTTGCTGCAGCACTCTGCGAATTAAGTTTTGCTGTTTCCAATTTAAGCCGTTGCAATTCCATTTCTTGCTGTAGTATGATTTCTTGTCGTTTCAATTTATTCTCTTCTTCAATCCGTAGGATTTCATCTCTTGCTATCTTTCTTTCTTCTTCTTGTCTTAATTCTTCTCTCTCTGCTTTAGCAATAGCTTTCTTTTCAGCCTCTTTTCTTTCAAGTTCTTCCATCTCTGCCTTAGCAATGGCTTTCTTTTCAGCCTCTTTTCTTTCAAGTTCTTCCATCTCTGCCTTAGCAATGGCTTTCTTTTCAGCCTCTTTTGCCTCATGGTTCGCAAGTTGTTGTTCAGCAAATTTAAGGAGTGCCTCTCTCCCTTTTTATTACAATCTTTTCCAATTTTAATGAAATGGTCCAAGGTAAGCATTCTTGGAGTTTAATTATTTAAGTATTTAATTACTTATGTATTGTAATCAACAATAGAATGTATGTAGATAATTATAATTACTCAACGAATGAATAATTAATACAAGAAATTGTAATATTCCTGTATTGTTATGTATAAGTTCCACAATCTATAATATTTTGTAAAAATATTATATATATACTCACTGATATCTATCATAACTATTTATGATAGTTAGTTATATAAGCTGCTGAAATTATATCAAGCGCTTAATATTAATATTTAATAATTATGTGTATTATCCCCAAATAATTAGTCTTAATTGTCACTAAGTTCACAATATAGTACTGAGAAAGTGTACTAATTTATATTAAATATGTATTAATATGTTATAAAGTTTTAATAATTAATCATTATATAATATGCCATAATCATGAGGCATAAAGTGCATTGCCCATTTCTAGGACCACTACTGCAAATATGTGCAAAGTCCCTAATTCCTCATCAAAGCTGATAAAAATTTAATCATATTCATCTACACTATTATTAATGAAGAAATTACAGCATTAATATTAAATTATAGAAGGATGAAATGAATACAAACAATACAATGGGTTAACCAAGGATTACAGAACAGTAGCACAATACAAAAGTGACATTTTCACAAAAATAAATGATATTATAAAACCAAGTGTACTAACCGGAAATGTAGAAGGGTGAAGGTTAACTGAGGAAACGAACATATTTGGTACAATGAATGATGACGTCACAGGACTCATTTGACGTTAATACAATACATTTAATTAAAATTAAAGATAGCTAGATCAGAATAACAAGATAGATTACGAACATAGGAATGTAAATGAATAAAAATAAGAACCAAATACACCAGAAAACAACAGTTATAACATGACTATACACCTAACATGCAAAGTGAATTAATGCAAGTCCGAACGAACCGATAACGATAATTCGACGCTTTCTTCGCGAGGTGCTATTAATTCACAGCCTTAGGAACATTCAGAATGAATATCGGCATCCTGAGAGCCATTTTATTCATTATGAACCGCCGCCCAACCATACCCGCTACATGAAAAGGACAGGAACAATATTTAACATGGATACAACGAAAAAAGAACATGGCATTATTTGGACAAACAGGACGAAATATTTTAACCTTTAAAATCAGTGACTTATCTTGTTTTGGCGGTACTATCGTACATTATATGCTTCGCCGACGGACTCTAGAGCTTGTTTGTATCATTGAGAAAGTCAGCAATAGGTTTCATTTGATGTTTGAAAGCTTCAAATAAATTTTTTTGATGGACAATGTCAGCTGCTGGCTTTTCCAACCGTTCATGCTGTCGTCAAGGGCATGACGTCACCGGTGTATTTGCAAATAATGTCCATTTCGATCGAAAGGAAAAATGTCTTATTTTTTTGTGGTTCGTTCTTTTGAAAAATTTCAAAACCACTAATGGCCACCAGTTGTGACGGGTCGGTGGTGGTGGTGTGGTTGGTGTTGCGATTCCTTGGTTATGGTATTATTTGTTGAATAGTAAAGTCACTCTTTAGACGTATCAATGTTGGTTATAAATGGTTAGCTCTGGGCATCAGAACATCCCTTCGACGTTCTGATTTGCATAGTATATAGTATTTGATTTCCCTTGTGGGAGAGTTATCGTGCTGACAAAGGTAAACACCAACAGCTGTAGAACCGAACCCGAAACGTAAATAAAGGATCAAGCCTTCTGCTTTGAGTCCACATGTATTGAGATTCATACAAAAACGATAATCGACATTCACAAAGGTTTCATATACAATTCAGCGTAACAATTGAATTCCAAATAATATCAGTAAGTATCCGTCCGTGTCAAAACAATGTGTCAGAAGAACATCGTGGCTATATACGTGCGCTGTTGTAGTCAACAGCCAGAAATGAGCACATGAGTTCTTGACAGCTACAATTTGAATCATAATACGATTCTCCTTCCATTATTAGTTTAATTTCATTAATCTCATGTTTAGATTAATTTCCGAACTGACCCTGAAGTCTACATCGATTCATCTATATAATATAGGCTATATACTCAGCCTTATTTCCTTGGAAGAAATACAAGACACGACCTTCTTGCTTGACGGATAGCGTAACAAAGGCCCTGTAACCAAGTCACCCGGCGTGACCTTCCCAACGCGAATGCGTCATAATCTCCGCATATATTTCGCGTTCACTATACCGTAAAATATCGACATATTCTATAAATATTAATGACCCCTAAACGTTGCGCATGGGTAAACCCCAGCAGACGCCATCATTTAAAATAACACCGTAACAGATTTCCTGTCAGACGGGGGCAAAAAAAAAATCTATGAAATAGATTTTTTTTTGAACAATATTAATCAAATTATCAAAAATTTAACAAAACCCGACGTATGACCTACGATGTTCTATCTAGAACAGTGTCGCGGTCATGTCAGTAATATATTATAATAAAATCAACGTCATATCATACATATACCTTATATTAAACAAGGAAATGTCACTGTCACTAACTAATTAACTAATTAATTTGTTGTATGTATAGACTAACTAATAATGTGAGGTGTTATTAAAATTATTCTAACTAACTAAAATTAAAATAATTAATTATAGTATGTAAGTATGGTACTAACTAATTAATATCTAATAGAGGAAAATGAGAAATAGAATAAGAGAGTAAAAGAAATAAAAATTGAGAAGTACGGACAATTGAAACCAAATATTAAAGTATACATTAAATTAGCATGCGTGTGAAAATGAAGTGTAAGGATAGATACCTAATTAAATTAACGCAATCAGAAGAAAAGAACAGAAAAAATTCATACATTTTAACTATATATATGAAATGTCATAATGTAATATCTATTACCTTAATAATTACACTAATTAAAAGGTTTAATTGGTGTGATATTCTTTTGTTTCATCTTTTCTTAGTATATTTTATTTTTTTATTTCATCACACTTTGACTTTATTATATATTATATACTAATTTAATAACTAGAAAATTTAATAATATTGGACATGAAGATCCAATCGTTGTTACCTCCTGTTGAATTGTATGAAAGTTCATTAAGACACAAGGTTCATATTATCAAATTATGATTTGATTATCCATTCATCGTTAGTTCCTTTATTAAACTTTTGAAAGTAAATTGACTAAGTCATCAACGTATCTGTCCTTTCTCATCAGAGATTGTTCCTTTTTAACAGTTTTCAATCGAAATGAGTGATACTCAAAGTGGAATTGAAGTTCAAATTTTCAAACGATCCGTAAAACTTGATATTTTGATCACAATAGTTTATTTCGAAATGTCCTTATTTAGGTAGGAAGTCCAACTGAATTGTTGTATATTCTGACTTGATATCAATACCGTTCATTGCAAATGTAATGCTTGACTAGTCAGAAAATTTTCTTGAAATTGTAATATTCATCAGAATCCGTAGGATGTCTGGACAACGTGTCGGCTATGACGTTTTCAGTTCCAGGTATCGACTGTATCTCGAATTCGTAGGGTTGCAACGTAATAGCAAATCGTGCAAGTTTAGCACTTTTATGGTTTGAGCGACGTAATGCTGCCACTGATTTCTGATCAGTCTGGATCAGGAATGGAGATCCCAGCAAAAACTTTTCCAACTTGGTAATTGCCCAGATTACGGAGAGCAATTCTCGGTCCACAGTGGAATATTTCATCTCCGGAGGTTTCAGTTTGCGTGAGATATACATTACAGGGTGAAGGACATCATCATGATATTGCAGTAGACATGCCCCGAGTCCGTAATTACTCGCATCTGTACGTAGAACAAACTTTTTAGAAGCATCTGGTAATCTTAAAACAGGTGGGCATGAAAATATTTTTAAGATAGTGCGAAAAGTTTTGTCACATTCGTCGGTCCAATTTATCCTTAAAGGCATGTTCTTCTTTAGTAACGAAGACAGGACAGCCGTGATGGATGATAGGTGAGGTACAAATCTGCTATAGTATTGGATTAAACCTAACAGACTCCTAACCTGTTTCTTCGTTTGAGGAACAGATAAATTTAATATTTTAGAAACTGTACTGGGAATTGTTTGGATACGTCCCGATCCAATAATGTGCCCCAGGAATGTTATCTCATTACACGCTATTTGAATTTTAGTTGGTTTAGCGGTTAAATGGTTATCCCGCAATATTTCCAAAACTGATTTAAGACCAAAAAATGTTCCTCAAATGATGAACTAAACAAACATATGTCGTCAATATAGGTAATTATATCTGATCTACCTGCTAAAATTTTTCGCATCATGCGAATAAAGGTAGCTGGAGCATTCATTAGCCCAAAAGGCATCACGTTCCACTGGTAAAGACCTTGTGGAGTTGAGAATGCTGTGTAGTATTTGGCTCTTTCGGTTAGTGGAATCTGCCAATAACCTTTAGTTAAGTCAATTTTAGTGAAAAGTGTAGCATTGGATAGACGAGGAAGTAAATCGTCAAGGATAGGATGTGGTTCGCTATCCGGTACTGTCTGCGCATTAAGTTTCCTATAGTCAACACATAAACGTATGTTGTTGTCCTTTTTCCGGACAATGACTAAAGGAGAAGAAAATGGAGATGTACTAGTCTCAATAATACCTAATGATATCATCTGTTCGAGTTCCTGAGATGTCTTACTCAGAAAATGTAGAGGTACAGAATAAGGATGAACACGAATTGGTGTATCATCGTTCAGAATAATATCGTGACTAATTACAGATGTGCAACCCGGTACATCAGTTAACACATCTGGGAAAGATTGTAGAAGATCAGCAACGCGTTGATGCTGTTGCGGTGTAACCGTAGAAGAAATGGTCACATCACGCCAAGATTCAGTAGATTGGACAGTAAGTACAGGTAAAGGCATCTGCACTTCAGGAAAAGAAGATTCTTCCTCCTGTATAACAGATAGATTAGAATAATGACAAGTAGATACAGTATTGTCATCTAATTCATGAAAAATTGACTGTAAGTGTATAGGACGTGTATGAAATTGCTTGAGCATATTAATATGGAATATCTTTCTGTGTCCCTTGATATCTAAGACGTAATCAACGTCTGAAATTTTATCAGTAACCTTATAAGGACCAGTAAGGAAAAGAAATGATGAATGACTATGCTGAGTCATCAATGATATGAGACAATTGTATTACCATAGCATGTTATCTGCGTGACGCAGCATTAGGTACTAATTGTAACCGTAGACAATGATGGTTAAAGTAAGCACCATTATCATGCTCGATGACCATTCGAGCATCTCTATTGTTACGAAATGTAACTATAGCTTCACCATACCTGTCATTGGTAGGTGACAACAACCGTTTGAGAAAAGGTATATCTGCCTCGAAATGATTTTCTAATCTTCCTAGGATGGACTGGTAGTTTAGTATACTTTTTATCCTGTAGGAGAGTCTTATCCTTCTCCTTATCGATTTCCAGAATGGTACTGAGACTGAAATTGGAGAAAACTGTGCCACATGTATTTATTTTGTTGGCCCGTAATGTAGCTGTTGCAATGACAGCGTTAGCATTGCAATAAGATTGCACTTCTTTAATTCCCATTCCTCAATTTCCTGTGGGGAACAATCCTTACTACCATGGATGCGTCCCAACATCAGATCTGCAATTGGATTCTGAAGCATGCATACCTTAACTTGTCCTGAAAAGAAAGGTGTATTAACATGGACAAGAGCTGTGGGGTAAAACTCAATAGTTCCCCCAAAAGTCATGCAACGGACATATTCCCCCGTTGCACAGCTAGGATGTACTAGCGACTGTCGCACTCCAATGGTTGTGGACCCCGAGTCTCTCAATACAGAAACTACAGAACCATTTACTATCCCTCTGTTAAAAATCAGAGAGCCTGTTCCATCATTGGCTGCAAGACCTACTTCTGGTGTAATGTGTCCGCAGTTTAGCACTGTCTCCTTTGCCTTCTGAAAAATAAGATTGCATTGTGGGCAACTATTTGCCACGTTATAATTTATAGCAAAGCATGCAGCAGAAGAATTCATTGTATTATCGTTAGGTGGAACCTGAACCTTAGGGGTGATATCATTTGTCACTGCTGCCCCGGTATTATGGTTATAATGTGAAGATCCACGAGAATGAGAACGATTACGAGAATAATTATTTGAATTATCTCGTTGACGTCTATTATAATTGTTATCTCGATGTCTCGAGTTATAATTATCGCTATTCTTCCAATTGTTACCATTATTATATTGATATGACCGATTATAACTTGAGTTACGTGGATTACTGTTGTATCTTGACTGAGGTGAATAATTTCTGGTTTGTTGTCTTCCTCTATTAAAGTTATTGTTAAAGTTATTCTGTCCCTTATGAAAATTAATGTCATAGTTTCCTTTGAACCTACCTCTGTCCACACTGTGTGTTCTAGGTTTGTTATGATTATGATATGCCATATTGGAGGCTACAGGAAGTGGTTCTCTTATCAACGAGCCAGAAATATTAGCATTCGGATGAGCTGTGCAGTAATTTAAAGAAATTTTTTCTAACTCATCAATAGATTCTGGTTTTCTTTCTTGTAGATAAGCAAAGAATGGTGGGCTGACAGAAGATAATACTTTATCCCTCAATAATAAATCAACTAATTTGTCGTAAGATTTGTTGACACCTGCCAGTTCAACCCATCTGTTAAAAGTATTGCGTATGTTAGCAATAAAACCTGTGAAATCTTTATTGTTATCTGGCAACAAACTTTTGAAACGTAATCTACATGCCTCTTCGTTCAAGTGGAAACGACGTAATAACAACGTCTTAATGGCCTCATAGTCTGTGGCTAATGTAGGATCAATGTTTTGTGCTGCACTTGCAGGTTCGCCATCCAGAAATTCCTTAAGTTTAAGTGCCCATGCAGTTTTGTCAAGGTTATTGATCTTACATATATCCTCAAAGCGCGCCAGCCACGATGAAAGGTCGTCCACGTGTAATTTGAATGGTGGTAATTTAAAGTAATAATTGCCCTTAAGTCGGGTGGATGAAGATCCAGATTGAGCATTATCATTTTGGCTTGCTGCAGCACTCTGCGAATTAAGTTTTGCTGTTTCCAATTTAAGCCGTTGCAATTCCATTTCTTGCTGTAGTATGATTTCTTGTCGTTTCAATTTATTCTCTTCTTCAATCCGTAGGATTTCATCTCTTGCTATCTTTCTTTCTTCTTCTTGTCTTAATTCTTCTCTCTCTGCTTTAGCAATAGCTTTCTTTTCAGCCTCTTTTCTTTCAAGTTCTTCCATCTCTGCCTTAGCAATGGCTTTCTTTTCAGCCTCTTTTCTTTCAAGTTCTTCCATCTCTGCCTTAGCAATGGCTTTCTTTTCAGCCTCTTTTGCCTCATGGTTCGCAAGTTGTTGTTCAGCAAATTCAAGGAGTGCCTCTCCCTTTTTATTACAATCTTTTCCAATTTTAATGAAATGGTCCAAGGTAAGCATTCTTGGAGTTTAATTATTTAAGTATTTAATTACTTATGTATTGTAATCAACAATAGAATGTATGTAGATAATTATAATTACTCAACGAATGAATAATTAATACAAGAAATTGTAATATTCCTGTATTGTTATGTATAAGTTCCACAATCTATAATATTTTGTAAAAATATTATATATATACTCACTGATATCTATCATAAATAGTTATGATAGTTAGTTATATAAGCTGCTGAAATTATATCAAGCGCTTAATATTACTATTTAATAATTATGTGTATTATCCCCAAATAATTAGTCTTAATTGTCACTAAGTTCACAATATAGTACTGAGAAAGTGTACTAATTTATATTAAATATGTATTAATATGTTATAAAGTTTTAATAATTAATCATTATACAATATGCCATAATCATGAGGCATAAAGTGCATTGCCCATTTCTAGGACCACTACTGCAAATATGTGCAAAGTCCCTAATTCCTCATCAAAGCTGATAAAAATTTAATCATATTCATCTACACTATTATTAATGAAGAAATTATGGCATTAATATTAAATTATAGAAGGATGAAATGAATACAAACAATACAATGGGTTAACCAAGGATTACAGAACAGTAGCACAATACAAAAGTGACATTTTCACAAAAATAAATGATATTATAAAACCAAGTGTACTAACCGGAAATGTAGAAGGGTGAAGGTTAACTGAGGAAACGAACATATTTGGTACTATGAATGATGACGTCACAGGACTCATTTGACGTTAATACAATACATTTAATTAAAATTAAAGATAGCTAGATCAGAATAACAAGATAGATTACGAACATAGGAATGTAAATGAATAAAAATAAGAACCAAATACACCAGAAAACAACAGTTATAACATGACTATACACCTAACATGCAAAGTGAATTAATGCAAGTCCGAACGAACCGATCACCGATAACGATAATTCTACGCTTTCTTCGCGAGGTGCTATTAATTCACAGCCTTAGGAACATTCAGAATGAATATCGGCATCCTCAGAGCCATTTTATTCATTATGAACCGCCGCCCAACCATACCCGCTACATGAAAAGGACAGGAACAATATTTAACATGGATACAACGAAAAAAGAACATGGCATTATTTGGACAAACAGGACGAAATATTTTAACCTTTAAAATCAGTGACTTATCTTGTTTTGGCGGTACTATCGTACATTATATGCTTCGCCGACGGACTCTAGAGCTTGTTTGTATCATTGAGAAAGTCAGCAATAGGTTTCATTTGATGTTTGAAAGCTTCAAATAAATGTTTTTGATGGACAATGTCAGCTGCTGGCTTTTCCAACCGTTCATGCTGTCGTTAAGGGCATGACGTCACCGGTGTATTTGCAAATAATGTCCATTTCGATCGGAAGGAAAAATGTCTTATTTTTTTGTGGTTCGTTCTTTTGAAAAATTTCAAAACCACTAATGGCCACCAGTTGTGACGGGTCGGTGGTGGTGGTGTGGTTGGTGTTGCGATTCCTTGGTTATGGTATTATTTGTTGAATAGTAAAGTCACTCTTTAGACGTATCAATGTTGGTTATAAATGGTTAGCTCTGGGCATCAGAACATCCCTTCGACGTTCTGATTTGCATAGTATATAGTATTTGATTTCCCTTGTGGGAGAGTTATCGTGCTGACAAAGGTAAACACCAACAGCTGTAGAACCGAACCCGAAACGTAAATAAAGGATCAAGCCTTCTGCTTTGAGTCCACATGTATTGAGATTCATACAAAAACGATAATCGACATTCACAAAGGTTTCATATACAATTCAGCGTAACAGTTGAATTCCAAATAATATCAGTAAGTATCCGTCCGTGTCAAAACAATGTGTCAGAAGAACATCGTGGCTATATACGTGCGCTGTTGTAGTCAACAGCCAGAAATGAGCACATGAGTTCTTGACAGCTACAATTTGAATCATAATACGATTCTCCTTCCATTATTAGTTTAATTTCATTAATCTCATGTTTAGATTAATTTCTGAACTGACCCTGAAGTCTACATCGATTCATCTATATAATATAGGCTATATACTCAGCCTTATTTCCTTGGAAGAAATACAAGACACGACCTTCTTGCTTGACGGATAGCGTAACAAAGGCCCTGTAACCAAGTCACCCGGCGTGACCTTCCCAACGCGAATGCGTCATAATCTCCGCATATATTTCGCGTTCACTATACCGTAAAATATCGACATATTCTATAAATATTAATGACCCATAAACGTTGCGCATGGGTAAACCCCAGCAGACGCCATCATTTAAAATAACACCGTAACAAGAGATGAGTTCGATTCTAAACCTTATTCAACAATTATTTGCATACAGCCCAAGACTATACGCATCCCTTCATTTTGAATGCTTTCCAGTCATTTACATTGTGAAATTGACAGCGTTAGTATTCCCATGTCATACTCGATTACAGACAAGACTAGCTGGTGATACAGGAGAAACAGCAGTCTCTGCTCCAGGTGCGCTGCAGCCATTGTTTTTAGGGCTGCCAAACCTCTCTTGCACTTCTGTATGATGTGATCAACATGGTGCTTTTACGAAAGCCCACGATCAAATGTTACTCCAAGGTATTTCAACTTATTCTTATTCTGCCTTTCAATTTTCTGTCCACTGAGAGTTATGTCTGGAAGATCTGCTTTCAATATGGAGTTATTCAAGGAGCACCAAAGCACACAGGCTTTGTTGGGATTGACCGTATAGCTGGTTTCGTCGCACCATTTAGAAACTGCCTGAATTGTCTCTTGTATGCTTTTACCATTTCATGTCTATCTGAGCCAGTACTGTAAATGAGCAAATCATCGGCAAATGTTAACGTTCATCCCAAACCTGTTCTACATTATCACCGGTGCTGTTTAACATCTAAACAGCAAAAATATCTGTAAGTTGTGCCCTCTTTTAAATCGTCCTTCTTAGGCAACATACCCAGATATTCCTCTTCAAATTCTGCTGGTATTTCTTCTTCTTTCTCCCAGAATTCCTCAGGTATTAATGTACCATCTATATAGATGTGATAATATTTGCTTGATATCATCTGCTGAAATGTATGCCATCAGAGCGTTCAACTTATCCATCTTTTAAGAACTTTATGGCTTTCTTTATTAGTTGTTGGTCTTTCACCATTGACTTGTAGCCACCCATCTGCTGGCTGGATGTATTGGGGAATTTTGTGGAGCTGGTCTATTGATAAGTTCTCAGAATGTTTTGTCCACTTCTACGAGTATATTTGCTCTTTTATTTTGGCAAGCAAGTTTCCATTCTTGTCTTGAAGAAGCCATTGGCGTACTTATATTTCTTTTTTACCTTCTTTGTGAGGTTGTACAGGTCTCTCATTTTTTTTTTTTTTTTTTTTTTTTTGCGTTCGCCCGCTAATATTCGAGGCGAAATCTCAGGTTATTATTTTTATGTCTAACCTGACATTGATTTTACGTGAGTATCCCTTTATTTCTTGTACAGAGACAGGTGTCCCTCGCCATTCAGGCAAATACTCGCCGATTTCGGAGGTACCCATTGCAGCTGGGTCGGCTCAGGAGCCGCCAGTCCCTGGTCGACGACATTCCTTCAAATGTCCTCGCCAGGTCTTGAGTTAATCCAGTCCAAATCCCGGTCGACGAAAAATCCTCAAATGCCGTCGCCCGGGTTTGATCCTGTATCATCCCGGTCGCCAGAGCGGTGTTGTAACCACTACGCTACGTATGTTTTCACTTTGTGTCATTTGTTGAGGACTGTTTCGCGGTGAGGTAGCTTGGATATTTTATTTATTTTGGTATCGAAGTTTATTCACCGCGGAACACCCGCTCAACTATGAATGTATGTTCACATACCATTGTTGATGATGATTGTTGATATTTTAACACCAATGAGAAGGGCTCATATTAGCGTTCAAAAGCAGTCACGACATGACGGCTCATGAATGCATGGGTTAACGACTGTTTACGGGAGCCGCGCTGGTGTAATGGCTTCGGCGTTGTACTGGCGACCAGGTGTTCATGGTTCAAACCCGGGCGTCAGCGTTTGAAGAAATGTTTACGGCCGGAAATTTGACTGAAAAGCCTGAACGGCTCCTGTGATAAACCCTCTGTGGATGGGAAGGAGCGAAGCTCCTGACCGGGTTGGAAGGAAAGTCCTCAGGTTCCCCAGCCTCGCAATGACATGTCACTGGGCCGAAGGGCTGAAAGCCCAAGTGCCGCTGGTTAAGGAAAAAAAAGGAAAAAAAAAAACGACTGTTTACAACGATCGTGTATTTATTTTGTCGACGTTGGTAGAACAATGGGACAGTCAGTGTGATTTTCGCTTTTGAGCGAACAAGAGGCGTTCTGCCCTCTGGAGGTGTGTGTGTGTGGCCCATGCCATTATATTCATGTATGTGGAAAAATTATTGATTATGTATATCTCAGCGTGATAACTCTATTGGAGTTTGATAGATACATGTAAGCTCAAAGTAGGAGCTGTGTAACTCACTTAGTGATGGCTGATTGCAGCACGTACGTTCGCTAGAGAACAGTTAAATATAAAAGAAGTACATTATCTTCAGAGACACCACGAGTTCTTATTGCATGGGACATGTCTAGTGACAGTCCTATTAACTGCGAGAGCGTATTGCCCGGGAAATGAGGCTCGGGTAGCCAGCTCGTTATTTACAAGTCAACGACAGACTTGCATGTGCTATTCGCACAAATTCAGTACATATCTTCTTAGAAATCACCAGCAGGATTGTTGGAATGCCAAGCGTTCGTATTGGCTGAAATCGACGGATATATTGTAAACTGTTTTGGAACTGTAATGTGTTGTACAATGGAATATCATGCATTACGTAAATAAATTGTAGAAGTCATCCATGCCAGGCGTCCGAGAACATTTTATCTAAGTTTGGTGTTCCAGATGTGTTGTGCAGTCTGTAGTATTGTCAACATTGCTGATGACGTGTCAGGTCATTGGCAGAATCTAGATCGTCAAGCTGTTTAGTCAGAGTACTGGATTTCATTTCTGTTGGTTGAGGTCGATGTTTTCATAACCTAATCTCTTAGCCAACTGAAGAGACATGGGGACAAGAGGCAACTCTGTCGCGCTCAAGTTCTTACCTCAAACGGTTCTGTAAACTGTCTTTTATGAAGAATTTTGCATGTCATATGTTGATGTTTTCTTTATTAAGTTAACAATCTTCAGGTAGATTCCACAATGCCTCATCATTTTCAAAATCATTGCTAACGCAGTCAAATGCCATTTCATAGTCCACAGAACATTATTCCCCAATAATTTTTGCAGTCTTATAAATCTGACTTTTAAGGCAACTTGATCAGATAACCAACGTTCCATTCTGCTGGTATTTGTTCTTTTCCGAGGCGTTACCAAGTGGTTTATATTATACCTCTGTAGAGGAATCCATATCTGCTTTGATTGCATTTACTGGAATGTCATCTGGGCCAGCTGCTTTTTTCATCTTATAGAAGCTTTATAGCTTTCTTTATTTCTTCCCTATTTGGACCTTTACAGCTGATTTGTAGCCTTCTTCTGCTGAGTGGATGTCTGGGGATTTTGTTGAGCATGCCTATTGAGATGGTTCTCAAAATTCTCTGTCCAAATCTTCATTTGCACTTGTTTATCGCTAAGCAGATTTCCATTCTGTCTTTGATGAGGCTATTTGCTTACTAGTATTTCTCTGTTGGGTGTCTCTTCTTATGCTTCTGCTTAACGTTTATTTGCTTCCGTGTACACATCTTGGACCTTGACTTTGGAACTTTTGGTTTAGCTTCTGTTTTAATGGGCCGTCTTGATTTTGTTATCTTTGATTTTATTGATGGTTTCATTTGTTATCTATGCTTTGTGCTGGCGTTATCTTTTTCCCTGTAGTTATGTATTCGCTGCCTCTTTTAGATGTTAGAGCACTTTGTATTTGTTGGATATCTTGACCGTAAATTTTTCTCTTGTTTCTTGATTTCGTTGATATCCTACATTAAATTGCTGTCTATAATTATGGACTGTTGTATAACTCTTGAGTTTTTTGTTTGTTTTTTGCTTTTGCTATCAGAAGATGATGATCCGATGCTACCTTTGCTCTTTTATATACCTTTGCGTCAAGTAATGGTGATCTAAACTTCCTTTAATGAATATATGTTCAATTTAATTTTCTATTCTAAGGTTTGGTGATATCCATGCTGCTATGTGTATTCTTTTATGTGGAAAACACTGGAAACATCCTTTAGCTATCTGATTTAAACCACAGAAGTTTGTGAATATTTCCTCATTTTTGCTCATTATTCATGTTTTCCCTTGATTTCTCTAAAACTGGCGTTGTCTTTCCCCACCTTCGCATTCACATCACACATCAAAATTGTGATGTCTTATCTTCTTATTTTATGCAGACTACTTTTTAGTCTGGTGTAAAATTCTTTCACAGACTCTTCTTTGTCACTGGTTGGTGCATAACGTTAAAGTTAATTTTATTTTATTTTCAGCTGTTTTGAATCTAGCTGTTGTGATTATGGATCCCGCTGCTTCCCACTCAATTAGTGCTTTCTGTGCTTCCTTAGATAGCATTAGAGCTACCCCCTCACTATGTTGTGAGTTTATTTTTCTTCATGTCATGAGGACAACAGTATTTTGCCTGTGTTTAGTTTCCCCCTGTTTATCCCCTCCACCTTGATACGCACAGTATCAGCAAATGGATCGTGGAGTCCAAATTTCTGCTGCCACATGTACCGTTTTCCCCTGCTCGTTAAATGTTCGAACGTTGCAGTGTAAAATCTGGAAGTTCTCCTAGAAGAAAGAAGGGTATTCGGAGACACAGATTCTTTCCGGCTTTCTCTGAGTTGCCTCCCTGCCAGAGGAACTTCTCCTGTGTTGGATGGCTGAGTTTTATTTTCCTTCGTTGGCCTGTCTATGCGTTTGTTGACGTTTTTGTGAATTAACAGTTTTTTACAGATGATGGTAGGAACTGTATTACTATTCCTTGCTTTCCTTTCGGGCCGTGGTAAAACATGGGTGAATTTAAATTAATAAGAGTTGTAAAATTTAATTTTTTATGAAATCACGAGATCGCTCAACTCTACAGGAAACCGAACCGTTATTAAACAAGCTATAGAAGAATGGCAAAAATACACTAGCCTTACATTCATAGAGACCAGTGATACGTTGAACCGCATAATGTTTATGGATGGTAACGGATGTTATTCCCAGGTGGGGCCGCATGGAGTCGTGCGTCGACAACTCATCGAGTGCGAAACTCACACCGCACAACACCCTCGAGTTCTATTCGCGTCACACCATCAATGACTTGTAAACCACTAAAGTCTCCCCATCTCCGATGGCTATACAAGACCTGTAGATTTATGTCCCACGGCAGAAAAACACGCGTATTGTTTACTAGCTACGTGTGCGCGAGGACGTGAGGGAAAATGAAGCAGCAAGAGAGCAGTTAAACGTCCAGCTTGATTGAACAAAGGTGAGCAAACTAAGATGAATTGATGCTTTCATCGCGCCAAAACCTGTACTTTTGTCTGCACAGAAAGCGAGCGACGAAGGGTATTAGTGACATGAATAGCGATCTACGAGGATAAGAGGAGAATTGGTCCCAGTTCCGTTGCGGTGCATACTCTGATGCCTTCACACTATGAAGCATTGGGTCGTGCGACTATCATGATAAAAAACTTTGGTCGTCTGCATGCCAGGTGGCTTTTTTGCCCCCAGCAGCAAGCCCATGCGACATCCAACGTCCAAATGATAGGGTCCTCGCCAAGCCAACAAATATGGATGGACACTAAAATTGCCCCCCACTATAATATTTATATTACATATTATGCGCTGCATGCTTACTCTACAACGCTTTTGACGGCTCTTTAAATTATAAATGTTTCAGTTATTATGTACGTTTACTAGTAGCCTGTTTACATATAGAAACATACACAAGTCTCTACGTATATTGCATGCGTTTCTCTTCTGCTATGTTTGTTTAATTTTGAGTGGTGGTGTGTGTATGACTTTCTTTGCGACATATGTACCATGCTTAATGTATTCAGTGTTGAGTAAGGTATTACCGACTGTATCATATATAACAGATGCAGTATTGATTGCCTTATTTTTCTTTCTTTTCACTTCAATAACAATTTTATCTAGAGCGGTTATGTTTGCTATGCGAACTAACATGAATTCCCCACAACCCGTATTAATTCTTGTGTGCGCCAAGCGCAGCATTATTACCTCACTTAGAATGCGCGCGTCAGTGCATAAAAGTGTATCAGCGAAACTAACTCCGTGTGGTTAATATAATTTAAAAAAAACCAAAAAAAGTAATTAGAGTTGGAAACTGACTCTTTCAAGAAGAATGTGGAAAGAAACTATTTGTGTTCGGCATACTTTACTGAAATTATCCGTATTCAAGCTAGTAATGGCTGGATACCAATTGTTGTGCGTGTATACGGGCGTTTCATGCGTGCGCGACAAGAGAGAAAAAGGAACAAGAGCCATTGCGCTTCAGGGCATATGCTTGGGAAAAAAATATCATTGTAGAACGCGTTGTCTGACTATAACTTCTAATGGGTCCTTCGACGGGTAGGGGGTAGTGATGACGAGTGGTATGGTGACGGTTGCAAGAAATGCGTGCCATACTTGCGAGTTTCTGGGGCGACGTTGGTCAATTGTTGAAGGTTGATTGCCCAACTGGCGCTATTGAACCAAAAAAACTCGGTAGGATGTGCTTAGATGAGGTTTAGAGGACTGTGTGTGGCAAGAACCTCCATGGCACCGAGTACTAATCAGTATTGAGTAATGGTTGAATTTAATATCATTAAAGTTGTGTGTTCATCTTATAGGTGGCGAACGCGTTTAGTAATGTGGCCAACGGTTTCTTCAACCACCTACAATTACCCAAACTCCGAAATCCATGTACCCCAAGCCCTTATGGAAAACAGAGAGGATGTCGGCCTGCATGTGATCGGCGTAATGAGAATGACGAGCCCCTCCCCCATAGCAACATGCACAAACAGCCAAGTTCACCTTTTTGCTGTATACATCAATGATAAAGCGACTGGTACGCTGACAATATGATGAAAACACTGGGACCTGATTCTATAATAGGGCTGAACCGAACTGGAACGACTCTACGGACTAACGACTTATTGGGAACTTGGAACATCAAGAAGGTATAAATGGGAAACGGAAGAGGAGCTAGGTTGCAAGAGATTTGAGGAAAGCAAAAAAAACTAGAAATGCCTGGCTATAAGGAAAACTTGACAGAAAATAGGGGCACAAGGAGTCATTAAGATCAGTGTATCGATGGCAACTACTAGTCCTACAGGGCCAAGTGGTGTAGCGCCATTAATATTCAAATAGAGCTAACAGGGGAGCCGTTGGTTGCGAATCGTTGACAGTCAATAAATCAAAAGGAAAAATCCAGAGGAAGGAAGACTTTGCCTCATGTCCGGAATCTTTCCCTATATGGTTATGTCTAAAACTTAAAAGAACAAGCGAATGAAACGCTCAATAAGTCTAAACCTGGTCAATAGTAGTATGGGACCAAATAGAGGCATGAGGAGCGCAGAGTGTGCAAGAGAGGAATTCTTCGAGGCTGCTTCATAGACAGCTGGCATTGACTTCTAGATTAAGTTATTACAATGCCTCGAGATTTTATTAAAATGCATGAGCTATGGAAATGACTACCCATGCTTAGATGGGGGCGTGGCAAATTATCGGAGAGATATGGAGAAAACTGACAATGACAATGTAAAGCGACCTCTCTTACATTTCTTGCAGTGATAGCAGAATCTGATCATTAACAAACACAAAGAGTTACCCCATAAGCGCCTACATGCCAAACCCTAAGATGTGAGACCAACAGAAATATATAAGCGATCTGCTAGTAGTGAGATCGATGACGACTATGCATTGTTCGGGAGAAGCAAGGCATTCACGATATGTCCGAGACGCAAGAGTCTGGAGGGCTCAGAAATTAGGACCCAGTGATCACTAATCAAATACAGCAGCACTACCAATGCTTAACAATCAAACGGAACGAACTGAAAGAGTTGCTCTAGCCAGGTGAAACTGCCCAACATTCACGCAAGAAACAAGAAAATAACGGACCAACGAGAAATGAGCTATTCTAGGACCTACAAGCTTGAGAGAGCCAGAACAGATTTAAGGGACCAGACATCTAGGGGCTTATTGCTACAGCATGGTGGGAGTTCGAAGAGCACAGTAGAGGTGTGCGAGCGTGTCTAGGACTTGGACAAATCCCTCTGAATGAAACACCGCGGATAACACAATGACAGCTGCTATGCCACAGAAGCATGGCGTTGAAGTCCGACATGGGACCAGAGAAGATAGGTCAGCTCTTTGATTGTTGACATGTCAGAGAACGTCAAAGAGAAATAGAGATTGAGAAAAATGTGCTAAAAAAAAACAGAAAATAAGGACGCCGAAAAAACAAAAAAAAAAACAAAAAAAAAAACAAAAAAAAAACATAAGAAAAGAATTGCTGATGACGACACTTAGACAGACACGCTCGCAGCGAGAACAATAGTGCTAGCTCGAAAGCAAAACAGCGTAAGTCCTTGAAGAATATATGCGGAGAAAAAGCTAGAAAACACACACGAATGCACAAGAAAACAGAAATTGTTCTATAAAGACCCTCAAGAACATGAGGAAAGCGAAAAATAAATGGCCTCTCATGATAGCGAAATAAACAAAGGGACAAGTCCAAGTCAAAATTGGCTGATACTGCAGCCCACCCCATAAGGAATGTACAATTGGAAATGGAAGGGAAGGACATATTATACTCAAATCTCCTGGATGGTGACATAGATGACACACACGTCATAAAATGAATAACGCCACTGACACCAGAAGAGGATGTACCCATTGATGGATTAAAGATGACATAAAGATGGAAGTAACTGAGAGTCAAGAGCACATAAGACACACACACCACATATCTCTCTAGGGGGGGGGGGTGGGGGGGCAAATAGCAGCAATGGCATGATGGTATAAAGTGCGCGCGCGCTCCAGAAGATATGAGTTTAAGTACATGGAGCAATCAGTGCGAACTATTACACATAAGAGGTCCTTGACAGGCAGTCTATGGGTGCATAACAAGCACCATACCAAAGTGATTGGATAATTCGTCATCAAATACACCAAATTTTACTCAAAAGGGTGACAAATCTGAGATCAATGTGGAGAACCAATAATGCATTATCCCAGGAAATCTCATGTGACCCTGGTAAAATCTGATCACATATAGAATCCTAGGACAGAAGACCTTCCGACCTAGCTGGGCGCAGCCAATGTGGTGCATGTAAGCGCATAACAGTGCAGGAACCATTCGAGCAAAAACCTGTAAGTCCCTCAAGCCCCAATCTTCACCCTCAAGAGACAGCTGCCAGGAAAACGCACCCTTGAGGTATCTACAGAGTGGAAAGACCATCTTGTCGTTTCATAGATCTGACAAAGGCGAGTTTTGAACAGTTGGTCCCTTCACACACGTTTACGCATCAACACGTTAGGGCAACTTTTTCTTGTGTGCAAAGGAAGAAAAATTTCCAGCACCCTACTGATTCATGTCTCTATAAGCGAAGAGCATTCTACCTACAGTTCTTGCTTAAAAGCAGTCGACACAAGACAATTAATTGTGAGTGAAACAGCATAACACCATAAAGTACAGAAGATGATCAGAGAGACCACCCACTGGTCTGATAACTGAAAACGACCTTAGGAGATATGTCCACCTATTCGACCTACTCTTCTTCACTCAAGCATCTTAATTGTGAAACGATTGTATTATTCAACGGGACATGTAGGAGAGGAGAGAAACAAGAAAGTATTTCAGGATAGGGGTACTGTAACAGAATGAAGACTACACAGGCTTATCTATATGCATTCGCATAGCTGGACATTTGCTGATTGACACAAGCCCCTGACACACGCTAATCAGAAACTCAGGCAACCATCTCCAATCCAACCAGCAAGTCTGGAAAGAGAAAGATTAAAGCGAGAGATAGATTGGGGAGTGTGGAGCGTATAAGCATAGGCCTCTCTAAAAAAAACAAAATCCATGGTGGATGGGAGTCACGAAACACAAGATTAGAAATATCAACAACGGATTACAAGTATTGGGTTAGTGCAGAACATGTTACTTGAGCAAGTGTTCGAACCACTTTAATAAGTCATCGGAAGTCTATATAATAAATCGAAAGGTTGAGGGATGGTACCTCAAAGAATGAGTTTGTTACCACGGTCGAATAAAAAAGGCAGCGCATGTGGAGAACTTATTTCAGCTAGCTCAATTAATATCGTGGTGATATCCTCAGCAAAGAAGAAGGTTGGTAATGAACAACGACGCGAGAGAGGCTTGAAAAACCGCGTAGCCCACTATGTCCCGGTCCTTCTGTGAGACATATGAACAACTAATATGCGTAGTTCGTCGGGCGGGAAGATTGAGCGGTTAACAACCAACAAAAAGCGCCAGATCCAAACCTCAGAAATGTATGTCATCTGAGGAAAGTGTTTAGAAGTAACAAGAAAGAGCCACGAATGGTCCCGCCAACCAGAAACATCCCGAATCAAGGCCTAAAAATCCCATCCGCGTGCAGACCATAGAACAGTTCCGCAACGATTAAAGATTGTTGTGGCCATGTCTGCAAGAATGGAGACACAACGGCTAACCACGACAATCCATGGTAACAGCAAAGAGCCAGGATCCACTGACTCCAGGTCTGATCCCAGAGTCTCTGGAGGACACAACATTAACAATCATTGAAAGGACCAGGATGACTCTCTCATCTAGGAACCACGGAGCCATGAAGAAGAGCAGCTGATAAGAACTGGACTAAGCTGCCTCATCTCTACCAAACCTCTAAACACCTCGCAAGGTAGAATGGGAACGAACTAAGTAAGTAAGTATAGTTAACTTTAGCAAACCAGCACACACACACATTTTTCCTCACTACAGATTGCGACCTGATTAAAGGTGAATTATTACAAAATACCAGTCGTTAGAGGAAAGTTGAAACCATATTGTTCTAGCTTTTCACCCTGGCACCAATGAGTGAATGTGAACATATACACAACGTTTGATGATATGTTACAAAAGCGAGGCCGCCGTGTATTGCTACAGATCCCCGCACCAGAAAATGTTGTTCACTCTCTCTATAAACTGACCACTATGCGACCCCGCGAGGAAGCTCTTCTAGATACTTTGCACAGCGTGCCCCAACTAGAGTCCATCAATATTATGGATGACGACTAACAATTGCCATCTCATATAAACCACTATTTAAGCGCAACCTATTGCACTCATGCTACAGGTTTGCATGCTCTCCTCAAGTGATAACTCCAGGAATAGTGGTCTACACACAAGCAGCCCGAAGGCGGGGGGAGGGGGAGTCAGGTGTCGTACATACGCGGGATTGAGGGACATACAACAACGCCTCGATCACAATCACTGCGTACCGCTCATCAACCCTACGTACATGCGCTCTGCTATCATACTGTAGTGACTCGGGCAAAGGATGTGAGCGCGTGCCGACGCCGACACACCTATTCACTTGACTTTCTTACGTCACACACAGCACGTGACATCTAGCAACACCGTGCATAACTCACCATTCTTTGTACACATCTATATTCACCGACCTAGATCTCTCCAGCGCGCGCGCGCGCGCAAGCACTATCTAACGCGAGCACCACCCGCTTACACAGAACATAAATTACCGAGCGCAAGTGTACAGCTCTCCCACTTCTATCTCGTTATCTGAGCAGATCACTTTATGAGCCTATCGACAATCTCCACACAACAACAACTACTTCCACACAACACTCTCCAGCACATCTCATTAACAATCAACTACTCATCTCAAGTACTCATGGACTAACGTCGCACGGGCACGGGTTGGAGCGCACCACCTGCGAGAGATGCGCCACACGATCACTGAATCTACACATCGAAACAAATTACTTTGGTTTTTTTTCTTCTACGATCTAATAAGCATAGGTCTAGCTCAAGACTACTAAGAAATATGCACTGAGTGCTAGATATGTGCAGTCTCTCTAGGTAGTGGGTATGTCGTCAGGTGGGGGAGGCGCAAGAGGGTGGGGAGAGCACATGCGGGATGAAATGGACATCACTTGTTCGACATTGCATAGAACAACTTTACATACACACGAGTTTTATCCACATATGCTAGAAATAACATGTATACGTACAAAGAGTCACGAGCGCCATTCCGATGAACATCGAGAGAGTGTTCCCAACCCATCCACAAAACCAGATCGGCTCGTACGCATATCCTATCAATCTCCACCGGCCCAATGAACTCAATGAAGCAAGATACATCTCACGCAGAGCATCTCACACATACAATGAATAGAGTGAGGTAGTGCTGGATAGAGTCCAGTACAGAAGTTACAGGCTCTCAACACAGACGAAGAGAGGAGTGAGACAATTTATCAGTAGCTCTCTCTCAAGCAAAGCATGGAGACACTGAGAGTGCGATTGCTGAATCGACTCACTATATAGACGTGTAGAGCGATTCTGTGTACTCTAGTTTATTAGACACTCTCAACCCTCACACATCGATTCTATCATCAGCGGCGAACGTCAGAGAGAGTATCTGCTCTCAGCGCAGAGAGAACACTTATTCGATAGTTGAGTCTATGATACACATGGAATTAACGAAAACATCCTGACATATATGAAACAGCGGACACACAGAGGGGGGCAGTATCTGTTTCTCACACACACATAACACACTGATATACGATCTATCAACAGACTCTAACAGGTATACTCATCATCTGAGTGATCTATGCTCTACTGGAAGTGCAGCTAATGATATCAGCTCAGACATCGCCACACACAGATCGACAGAGAGTGATGATATCACATGGTGAGACAATAACGCATGTATACAGTGAGTGAACATGATAACACTTGGTCGATCTGTGGACATTGAAGATAGATAGCAGGTGAGGGAAGTGGAGACTGATACACACACACACACACACAACAGTTACGAGTGAGTAGGAGAGTTGTTCTAGTCGTGGGACACGGAGACGAGGTGGAGTGGGCACTGATCAGTAGAGTTATAGAGGGGCTAAGAGAGACGGTCACATGTTTTAATATGTAATGGTGTTAGGGGGTGTAGTGACTTGTATTCAAAGGTGTGTATTAGTTAGAGTGCGAGCGAGGTTGGGAGAACGAGTAGCTAGAGTTTTAGGGGTGGGGGAAAAATTTTAGGTTTGGATGGGATTGGACGAAGTTACACTAAAAGGGGTTAGTTTGTATGGGGTTGTAGTATTTAGATTATGTTATTATGGGTAATAAGGGGTTGAAAGTAGGTGGTTGCAGTGGGGGTAGGAGGGAATGGATAAGGTGTCTGATTAGGAGGGGGGTGGGGTTGATAAAAATTTCACATCTATAACATCGTAAATAGAGTTGTGATCTAGTGGGGGGGGGTTTGTGGTGGGGTAGTGTTGTTAAGGTAAGGGTTTATGTTGGTGAGGGGTGTATATTTAAATAAATTTGAATATAGGAAGTAAATTAGATGTTTGGGAGGGGTGTTGGTGTAGTGGGACATTGTATATATTATCTAGTCTAGTCTATGTTAAATCAACTGCGGATTCAGCGAGCGAAGAAACCAGGGCTACAAACTCGAAATAGTTAATGTTGTAGATATAAAAGTACTAATAATTTGCGTGTGAAAAATATGATAAATTAACTATCTATAGTATAAGTAGGATACTGGTTGTAAGTAAATTGTGTTGAGGTGATAAGCTGTCTAATGACGCTGAGATGCGTGTTGTATTAAGGTAAAGTCACTAATCAGCCACCCTCATCGCTGCATCACATTGAAGTATACCACTGGACAAAATGTCTACATACACTCGTTATTGTATAATTGACAGGCACACGATGAACACTCCTGGCAGAAACAGTGCCCAGGAAAACATAGTAACCAAAAAATTCAAACCAGAACCTCACACGACATTACAGTTTAAAGTGAACATCAAGGAAAACAACATCGTATAACTATACTCTCGCACCATTTCAATCATCATTTCCGGCGATACAAAAGACGGAATGCCGTATAAATATGTATTTCTGACCTCTAGGCAATTATCAAATAATCTCTTTCGCTTTTTTTCACCATTTGGGGGGGGGGGCCGGGGGGCTACAACAGACCGTGCCATCTTTTCGCCTCTCATGGCGTTACAACAGATGCCGTATAACGTTTTCTGGCTCTAGCAAATATCAATAATCTTTTCGCCTCCCATGGCATTACAACAGATGCCGTATAATGTTTTCTGGCTCTAGCAAAGTAAATGTTCCTCATACCTTCCCGGCTCTAGGCATACATAATCTAATACACATTGCACAATAAATACAAGCCTTCTATCCTAGGCTTTAGGAACATCAAATACACGCCTTCTATCCCAGGCTTTAGAAAATATCATGGGGAGTCTTCAACATTGATATTCCACCAGAAATATCTCCCCGAAAACACCGTAAGGAAACTTGGCTGACCACCCCGGTCAGAAACTCAGAGCCGACTGTCACAAGATATCGCATACCAGTCCTGCTCAAACAGTCACGCATGCGTAGTACCGCAAACCGTGAACTGTTCTCAATCTCGAAGGAACGAAAAGGTTCTAGATCAACCAAGTCAAGGGAGGTAACCCACAGTCTGGTCTGTACATAAAGTATTACAGCCTGTAATTTCCCCTTGACCATAATAAATATGTATATATATAATCTGTCTTTAACAACGACATTTCATAACAAGTCATGGAGAATCAACAGTTCACAATATACCCATACAACCTCAGGTATAAGATATCCATAGAACATTCACTTCAATAAACAGTACATAGCAAGCCGTTATATTCAAGGCTTTGAATAGCAGATACAATATATCTTAATCTTCACTTCAATAAACCGTACATTAGCAAGCCATTATATCCAACGCTTTGAATAACAGATACACTAGCGAAATGGATAACGTCCATTCCGAAGATCTGCCAGAAACATACTGTCCCGAAATTTCCATCTCAGTACAACTAAGTAAAAAATAACACCCGCGCGGGCTAACTGCGAGAGACTACCGCTAAGCTTAACCGTCTCCCCCCCCCCCCCCCCCCCCCCCAAAAAAAAAAAAAAAAAAAAAAAAACTATCGCTAGGAACATTCGGACAGTTTCTTTATCATATTTTTAAAAACAAACTAGCAACTAGACAGTTGAGCTATGTTCAAAAATTACTGAGCAAAAGCCCCCAACTAAACAACTCATCTCATCACAAAAAGCGTGCTTACTAGCGTGTGTACACAAATCCGACCCGTACATACAAGTCTTTAACACTTAACTCCCATTAATAAAAAATATGACAACAGAGTACACCGACCCCCGGGGGAAAAAATGATATCATCATTTTGTTTGGAAAAGTACATCGAAGAAAAAAAATATGAGGTCGATGAAATTCTATTATCTACGCACATAAATTACATTATGTTAAGTCATATTTTTAAATCAACAAAAAAGTAATGGAAGTAAGTATAAAGTGAGCAAATAAAGTATACAAAGTAATCAGCTAAGTATACAAAGATAATCAGATACACAGAAATATGAAGTATGTCCAGTATAGACTACGTATGAAATAATAGATAGAAAATGAAAAGAAAAGATGAAGTAAAAGAAGAATGACCAGCAATGAAAAAAGGCAATGACATGAGAATTAAGTTAAACAATGCATAGTATAAATAAACACAATTATGGCAAAACAGCATATATTAGAAAAAAACCAATGCATATCTAAACCAAAGAACAAATAGCTAGCTACCACCTAAAAAAAATAGCATAATATGCAAAATAACTAAGTTACTAAACTTATGGAGTACAAATGATGAACTCATAATAGACATCCAAATTAACAATAGTGTTATACGTAGTTATTCCTGACGCACAATGAAGCGCTGGGTAAACAAAAATACATCACAGTGTTCAGAAAAAACACGTTTCCAATGTACAATACCACAATGTATCGTAATGATAATCTAAGTTTAAATTGTATTATCAATATAATAGTAACACGTTCAATGTTTATACCAAACATAGTCATACAAGAACAATATGGCAATGGCATGGTGCATAAAAAGTAAATAATACAATGTCTTAAATTAAACATATACTATAAATATCCATAGCTCCAGGGATGTTGAAAACTCTTGTGAGCATGAGGATACATAATCATCTAGTGTGGCGGCAAAATTCTGTCTGTCTTCACTGGAACAGGAAAACTTGCCCAAGGCGACATATACAATCACGTAACATAGCAACTCTGATTCTCATGGGAAAGCCGTCGCTGTGATAAAACACAAATGAAAATCACTATTTTAATAACGGTAGGATTTTATGAAGGCAACAGTTCATTTTAAATTTAACCTACCAAATGTGGCCGTATAAACTTCTGACCCCCGTACGATGCCAGTCAAACCTTCCTCCGTCACACAAAAAAGGGCAACAGAGAAAGCAAAACAGAGTCAAATAGGGTCACAAAAGTGTTCTATCAGTGTGTAATAATATATAATAGAGTTGTGAAGACATAAGTGACACTGACATCTCCAGAAGATGGTAGTTAAGCAGAATCATGTGGGCATCGAGACAATATGTCTGCCATCACATTATTCGAACCTCGAATAACTCGTATAGAAAAGTGGAAAGGCTGTAGCGAAATAGCATAACGAGTGGATCTTGAGCCCTTCAAGTCCTTATTCTGTATAGCTGTGAGAGCTTTTTGGTCAGTCTCTACTATAAAATGTGCGCCAAGAGGGAACCTTTGAAGCTTTAGAATCGCCCAGACCATTGCTAACAATTCACGGTCTAGGACAGAATAGTTCCGTTCTGCCGCAGTTAACTTTCTAGAGACATTCATCACTGGATGCAGAGTTTCAGAGTACTCTTGCATCAATGCGGCCCCAATCCCTATCGTTGAGGCGTCGCTGCGAAGAATAAAAGGCTTATCTGCATTGGGGAGTCGTAAGGTAGGAGCAGATGAAAATAAGAGTTTAATTTCCCCTAAAGAGTTCTGGAATTCTGGGGACCAGTGTACCATGTTAGGCGATCCTTTTCTCAGTAGACTAGAAAGAGGTGCAGTGATCGATGATAGGTGTGGAATAAATCTTCCATAAAATTGAATTAGACCTAGTAGACTACGAACCTGTTTTTCTTGTCTTAGGAGTAGTGATATTGAGGATCTTCGAAGTATTATGGTCCTCAGTCTGCAAGAGCCCATGACCATCACGGTGGCCCAAAAAAGAGATGTCACTGAACCCAACATGGGCTTTAGACGGTTTAGCCGTCAAATTGTGGGACCGTAGTGTAGACAAAAGTTAGAAAGACCTTTAAAGTGATCATCCCAAGAATTATTTAAAAGGCAAATATCGTCGAGATACACAATAACATCTGGACGATGAGAAAGAATTCGACGCATCATGCGTACAAAAGTAGCCGGGGCGTTGACGAGCCCGAAAGGCATAACGTTCCATTGGAACAAACCCCGAGGTGTTGAAAAGGCAGTAAGAGGTTTGGCGCGTTCAGTAAATGGGACTTGCCAGTATCCTTTGGACAAGTCAAGTTTAGTAAAGAAGAGTGAATTAGAAAGTTTGATGAGTAGATCTTCCAACAAAGGCATTGGTCCTGTATCAAACTTAGTCACTTGATTCAGTTTGCGATAGTCGACACAAAGACGTATGTTATTGTCTTTTTTCTGACAATAACCATATAGGAGGAGTATGCTGAAGTAGATGGTTCAATTATCTTTAAACGTAGCATTTCATCTAATTCTTTTCAACTTGAGTTTGAAAATGTAATGGGATTGGGTAAGGTCTAACTCTAATAGGGCTATAATCAGTGTGTATAATGTTATGAGTAATGACCGATGTTTGACCAGGAATGTCGGTAAGGACGGCCTGAAAAGACTGCAATAAAGAAGAGACTTGCTGCTGTCTTTCTAAAGGTAAATCCGAAGAAATAGTCACATTTTCCCATGATTCTGTTGAATGTAAAGGGACAACAGGAAGAGGAAGATGTACGTCCGAGAATGTAGCCCCTTCCTCCTGAATAACATACAGAGATGCATAGGGATTATGACGTACTGGAGGATCGTCGGTCGCCTGAAAAACAGACTGTAGATGGTATGGACGGGCATGACATTCTTTCAGCATATTAATGTGGTAGGTTTTATGCTTTCCGTCAACATCGACAACATAGTCGACGTCAAAAATTCTTGAGACAATAGTATAAGGACCTTTCCAGGAAATAAGAAGTCGATTATCCCTACGAGGAAGTAATACAAATGCCTCATCACCAGGATAGAGTTGTCGTAGACATCTATATCTATTTGCGAAGAGCCTCGCCTGGTCCTTGGCAGACTCAGATGCTGAAGTAGCTAACCTACATGAATCGATAATTTTCTGTCTGAGAGAAATGACATATTCGTAGGAAGATTGAGTGTCATCGTTAATGTCATCAGCAGTTAATAAATCATGAAGCAATGACATGGGACCACGAGGTTGCGCACCCAAAACGAGCTCGAATGGAGAAAACCCTGTATGCTCATTTGGCACTTCCCGATATGCGAAAAGTGTAGCTGGTAAAACCCTGTCCCAATCCTGAGGATAATCCTCAGTTATTTTCCCAAGTAAATTCTTAAGCGTTCTATTTTGACGCCCAACTAAACCGTTTGACATAGGTTGAAACACACTGCTTAGAGACCTGTCATTGTAGAGCATGGCCATTACCTGAGACATAGATTCTGACACAAATTGTGTGCCATGATCAGATAAGATTTGTTTGGGAAAACGCAGACGCGAGAAAATTAGCCAAAGAGCATCTGCAACATCAGCAGAAGAAATGTTCTTTAGAGGTATATCCTCTGGCCAACGCGTACACGTCAATACATGTAAGGATGTACTGTGTCTTCTGGCAGACTTGACTTTAAAAGGACCAATAATGTCAATTGTCATTTTCTGAAAAGGACGAATATGAATATCTGCAGCTTGGATAGGTGCTGCATGGCGTTGACCTCGTGACTTAACCTCCTGACATATTTTACAGGAGCGACAATAAATAGTTATATCTCTATTTACTACCGGCCAAAATAAGGAAGAAAGAACCCTAGATTTAGTTTGGGAAAATCCCATATGTCCTGCACATTGAGAGTCGTGAGCATGTTGCAAGATACGAACTCTCATGTCAGTAGGTACTAGAATTTGCGAGCGTATGGACGAAGTAGAACCCCGTACCATACGAACTAGTACTCCATTCTTATTTAAGATCCAATATTTAAGATTTGTGTCACAGTTTGCATTATCTTGTTTAACTAGCAGGAAAAATTTTTGCAATGATGTATCATTTTGCTGAAGTTTGATAAAAGACTCCCGTGAAATGATAGAGTGAGGATCTTGATTATGTACTTCGTTAATTTCAGCAGGTTGGATCTGTAAAAGATCTCAAGCTTGTGCTCTAGTTGTGACTGTATAAGCAGCCTGAATGTTTTGCTCTTCCCAGATAGCAATCTGTTGTGGAGTACACTCCTTAACGCCATGTATACGTCCGACGATAAGGTCTGCAATTGGATTCGGGAGCATACATGCGTGGACATGTCCCGTAAAAAAGGTAGTGGCTATGTGGACGATAGCAGTCGGGAAAGTTTCAACTGTCCCACAAAATGTCACACATTTCACTACATCACCAGTGGCATAGGAAGGATGTATCAGAGACAGATTGATCCCAACAGTTGTGCATCCAGAATCAAAGAGAACTGAGACTGAATTATTATTTACAAATCCCTTATGTAGAGTAAGAGACCCTCTTCCGTCATGCGCAGCTAAGGCAGGAAGAGTGGGTAGAGGATGACCGCAACTCAAGGTAGTTATAGCTGTCGGTTGGAACAAAGTTGTGCACTCCGGGCACTGAGATGCTCTCTTGAAATCGAAAGCAGAGCAGGCAGTAGCATTAGAGACACTATTATTGTTATTACCTTGGTTATCAATAAGCTGGGGCTCCTGTTGAGCAGAGTTAGCATGGCGATGCGATCTACCATTTGAAGATCTACCGTCATATCGCGATCTTTTGCGACTATTATCTCTATAGGGAGCATTGCTATTTCCTCTATTAGGACCATTGTTCTGATTTGAACCCCAGTTAGCATAGTTGCGATTACTTTTTCCCCTTTGATCAAAATATCTATTAGATGGATTTTGTTGTCTGCAAGAAAAAAATATTGTAAAGTTGATAATCTCTAGTGTGTTACAAAATTTCCATAATTGTTGGAACCAAAATGCTGATGTCCGTTAAATTGTCTCCAGTTTCTTGGAGAAGGAGAATTACTACGTGATGAACCCCTTGGTACTGTCTAAAATCACGATTATCTCTCCTACCAAAGTTGCGATCAGCACTTTGAGATCTACGGCGCAAATTAGGACTATAAGGTATTGCCGAAGCCACGGGTAAACCTTCTCTGACCTGAGAGTGGCCAACAGTCACATTTGGATGTGCAGTGACGTATTGGCGACAGTATTGTTCCATATCTTTCAAGTTTGTAGGTTTCCGCTCATGTTAAAAAAGAAAGAAAAGAAGCGTTTACAGACGACATGATTTTGTCACGAAGCAATAAGTCCATGAGGGCTTCGTATGTATGTTCGGTTTTTTAGAGTCAACCCAACGTGAAAACGCAAGGCGAATATTCGCTATATAGTCTGAAAAATCTTTCCTTGTCTTTGGCAATAGAGACTTAAAACGTAGACGATAACCGTCTTCATCCAGTTGGTATTTTTTTAACAATACCGTTCTGACCACATCATAGTTATTCTTGTCAGGGACCTCCAACATACTTATAGTATTCATTGCTTCACCCTTAAGTATTTCCATAAGTCGTGCACAATATTCCGACTTGTCTATCTTGTGAGATTCACATGTAAGTTCAAATCTATTTAGATATAATGAAATACCATCGTAGGTAGAGTTAAAAGCAATCAATCTGATTTTATAGGAATTAGCATTGGCATTATTAGAAATTGTTTGGGAGCCGCGCTAGCGTAGTGGTTACAACACCGCTCTGGCGACCGGGTGATACAGGATCAAACCCGGGCGAAGGCATTTGAGGATTTTTTTTCGACCGGGATTTGGACTGGATTAACTCGAGACCTGGCGAAAACATTTGAAGGAGTGTCGTCGACCAGGGACTGGCGGCTCCTGAGCCGACCCAGCTGCAATGGGTACCTCCGAAATCGGCGAGTATTTGCCTGAATGGCGAGGGACACCTGTCTCTGTACAAGAAATAAAGGGATACTCACGTAAAATCAATGTCAGGTTAGACATAAATAATAACCTGAGATTTCGCCTCGAGTATTAGCGGGCGTACGAAAAAAAAAGAAGTTGTTTGATTGTTTGTCTCATTTTGTGTATTAACAACATTCACTACCTTTATTCTCTCCAGCTCTATAGCTAACAACTTTTGCTCGTGGAGTCTAACGTTTTCTTCAGCTTGAATCTGAAGTTTTCTTTCTTCCATTTGCATTTTCAATTTTCTATCCTCAGCTTCTATTTTCTGTTTTTCAGTTTCCATTTGAAATTTTCTCTCTTCTGCCTGCATATGCAATTCTCTATCTTCAGCCTCCATTTTCTGTTTTTCAGCCTCCATTTTTTAGTTTTTCAATTTCCATTTGAAGTTTCCTCTCTTCGAACTTCTGAGCTTTGTCATATTCGACACGTGCGAATTCTTTTACTTCCTCAGTAGTCACACCAAGGGATTTCCCTTGTTTAATAAAGTAGTCTAAAGTAGACATTTTGTCTAATTTTATGAGATAGGTAACTTATGTAAATATACCCGGAGAAGCTCACGTTATCCCAACTCAGTGGGTGGCAAGTCCTTGCTTAAGAACTTGTATAATTACTTTTAAACTTATTAACAATGTCATTAATTACTTACAAAATATGCATCATAATATTATCTGACCATGAGAGAAAAAGACAACGTAAACAAGAGTGACGAAGACAAGATATAAAGAACAAATGACCACGTTCGCAGACTCAACTAATCAATACAGCAAACTAAAGAAAAAATATTGCAAAGAATGCAATGACACTGCGAAAAGCGTGACAAGACAAGCAACAGCACAGTGTATAAACGAAAAATTTGTATAGAAATAAAAAATAGAAAAGAGAGGAAGACACTCACAAACAAATTAATCAAAAAACTAAGGTACAGAGAAAAATATAACGACAACAACACTGAGGCGTTTCGTCACACCTAAACAATTACTGTTAACATAGAACAAGTCAAAGGATAAATAGCCTAAGCTCCGAGGAAGGCTTGACAACACCTACAGTGGTACCGTTTACAACACAAACAAACCACTTATCTTCTAAAGGAAAAATTCCCGGCCTCCATAACAACAATGATGGGTAACAGTAACACATTAAAGCAGAGCGTAGATGGCCGCATGATTCTCCAGCTTCTCATGTCCTTGACAGCGGATGACATCTACTTGAAACTTGTACAGGAAACAAGAACTGGAAACTCTGCAAACCTTGACTTGACATGTTGAACTTGTATAATAAACTCCTTGTAGTTAGTACAATGCCAAACATACACCACTTCTGTAGATGATATAACCCCACGAACCTGGCTCACCACTGTTAAAGATCCGTTAGTGGTGGAAGAAGATAATGTTGATGTAACGCTGAGGAAGGCAATCAGCTTGTGGTCGGGCTTACGGATGGCCGACAGGTGTGTAGATATGTATCTCTGCATACGCGAATGTTAAGGGTTCTTTCATCTAGACAGACTGAAATCACACACCACAGCAAAACGTAGGAGTCAGGGAATGTTGGAACTTCTGGTAACGTTATACAGTTTAATACGACAAACTCACGTAAACATTATGGGACGACATTTCATAACAAGTCATGGAGTATCAACAGTTCACAATATACTCATACAGCCTCAAGTATAAGATATCCATAGAACATTCACTTCAATAAACAGTACATAGCAAGCCGTTATATCCAAGGCTTTGAATAGCAGATACAATATCTCTCAATCTTCACTTCAATAAACCGTACAATAGCAAGCTATTATATCCAAGGCTTTGAATAGCAGATACAATATCTCTCAATCTTCACTTCAAATAAACAGTACATTAGCAAGCCATTATATCCTACGAATGCAAAACAACAGAATACCACTACAGGCGCTCACTTGGGTTCCTGAGGGTAAGAGGAAAAAAGGAAGACCAAAAGAAACACTTAGAAGAACAATAATAAGAGAAGGAAGAACGTTGGGCCTAAATAATGTGCAAGAGCTAAGAGGAGTGGCGTCACAACGAACAACCTGGAGAGCACTGGTTTCTGCCTTATGCACCGTGTTTGGTGCTTAAAGAATTTATTATTATTATTATATCCAAGGCTTTGAATAGCAGACACAATATTTCTCAATCTTCACTTCAATAAACAGTACATTCTGCAATTATCAAATATTCCCTTTCACAAAAATCTCTGGTACACACTAGCGAAATGGATAACGTCCATTCCGAAGATCTGCCAGAAACGTACTGTCCCGAGATTTCCATCTCAGTACAACTCAGTAAAAAATAACTCCTGCGCGGGCTAACTGCGAGAGACTACCGCTAAGCTTAACCGTACCCCCCCACCGAAACTCTCGCTAGGAACATTCTGACAGTTTCTTTATCATATTTTTAAAAACAAACTAGCAACTAGACAGTTGAGGTATGTTCAAAAATTACTGAGCAAAAGCCCCCAACTAAACAACTCATCTCATCACAAAAAGCGTGCTTACTAGCGTGTGTACAAAAATCCGACCCGTACATTCAAGTCTTTAACACTTAACTCCCATTAATAAAAAATATGTCTTAACACTAGTATATATATATATATATATATATATATATATATATATATATATATATATATATATATATATATATATATATATATATATATATATATATATATATATATAATCATATATATCGCATGCACGAGGCGGAAGTTAAACCGAACAAAACTATTCCACTGTCGGAAAGGAATGTTTGTCTCTTGTCTAGGGAATTCGATAAATCCAACTGATATGTGCCGTCTATAACAATATTTTGTTCGGAGAAGTATCCGAGGCCAAATTGAAACTTAGGGGCACTTGACAGACACGTATCAATATAAAGTCTAACACTTGCCAACACCTCTGGATCATTTGACGATACACAATTTAATTGACATTAATAATACAGCTCCATGAAATCTGTTCTAACCCAAAGGCAAATAAAGTAATATGCAGTCTTCCAAAAGTCATCTGGCAATCCGTCCACTACTCCTGGTATTCTCACAATTTTTAATATCTTCATACAACAGACATCGTCGTCATAATATATATTTCTTGACTTAGAGTAAACTAGGGACACCTCAACATAGTATCTTGATGCCCTAGTGATGGTACAATGCAGGAAAAACACAGTAGACTATAGGAGCTTACATACATAATAATAATAATAATAAATTCTTTAAGCGCCAAACACGGCGCATAAGGCAGAAACCAGTGCTCTCCAGGTTGTTCGTTGTGACGCCACTCCTCTTAGCTCTTGCACATGATTTAGGCCCAACGTTCTTCCTTCTCTTATTATTGTTCTTCTGAGTGTTTCTTTTGGTCTTCCTTTTTTCCGCTTACCCTCAGGAACCCAAGTGAGCGCCTGTAGTGGTATTCTGTTGTTTTGCATTCGTAGGACATGACCGATATATGGGGACCATCGTCTTTTCCTTATGGCCTTAGTTGGAGACATATTTCTGCCTAGAGTCTTCTCTTATTTGTCGATTAGTCTTGAATTCTTTTCCAACTGATGTTCATGAGTTTTCTAAGACATTTGTTCTCGAATGTATTCAGCTTGTTCTCCAATGATTTTGTTATTTTCCAACTCTCACAGCCGTATGTTAACACTGAGATAACATTTGAATTAAACAGACGAAGCTTGGTATGTATATTTCAATGATCGTAATTTCCAAATGTTAGATAATCTATTGAAGGCGCTAGCTGCCAAAGCAATTCTAGTATGGATTTCTCTTGTTGTGTCACCATCCTGAGTCATTTTACTGCCTAAATAATTGAAACTTTCAACTTTCTGTAGTTTTTCCCCGTTCAAGATGATATCAAAGGTCTCGTTAGAAAAGGTTCATAGCTTTAGTTTTAGAGGCATTTATTTGGAGACCTATTTTAACCGAGAGATGACACAAATTATTTATTGCTTCTTGGGATTGTCTTGGTGTTGAACTTAAGAATGCTACATCATCTGCGAAATCCAGGTCCCCCAGGAATTTTCCATTTGTCCATTTTATACCCAATTGTTCATTGTGGGTTTAGTTTCTCATAACCCAATCAATAGCTATTCCAAAAAGTAGTGGTGACATAATACAGCCTTGTTTCACCCCTGTTTCTACTGTAAACCATTCTGTATTCCCTTTATTTGTTCTAACACAACATCTTGCATTGTCATATAGCGCTTTGATTATATTCACATATTTACATACATGCGGCTGTTTTAATTAAATCACAAGCTGCATCTCCTTTTGGACGCCGATCACCAAACTTCTGCTTCAACTTCGCGTCTGCTTCCACCCCATATCGGTATGACGTCACTTCCTTTATTATTGAGTAATTCCGTATAAAATTTTCGTAAAGGAGCCCTGTCGAGCTTACTATAATACATACATACATCGTTAAGCATTTTAATCATAACATCACTCCCCCCCCCCCCCCCCCTTTTCCAAGCTTCCGACCCGCAAAAATTATGAAAACAAGGTTTTTATTATTTCTGTGGTGTGGGTATAACATCACCAGAGTGAAATATGGTAACATCAAATTTCACTGTAAGTAAGAACTAGAATAGCACCCAAGTTTATGCCACAGAGTAGTCAATTTAACACTAACAGTGTGGACAATGTTATTTGGAGCCATCGCCAATGTCCACTTAGGACAAAATCCTTTTAACAGCTACGTGAGGTCGCCATGACTAATTGTTCACAACACATTAAAAAATGATGGTATCAACACATGCACTCACATACCTCACACCGTCCAATAACACCATCAGTCAAATCCAGTTTCAGTTGTCAAATAATTAACATTAGTTAAAAGCAATAATTTAAAGTATTATAGAACATACACATTTTTAAAAGCGCAAATAGATGAAATTAGGCAGACAATCATATTAGTAATGTAAATGAATGCACCGTAATACGCGAAAAGATTATAGTCATGTGTACATCTTGAGTACTTGTACTAAAAAGTATACTGTGGTGTCAAGTAAAAAAATTTTCAACATGACGAAGTTGGTGTTCAATCAGGTAAAATTACGATGATGACTATCATAATTTAAGAACTTATTGTGAAAACAATTAAAATATTCAATTATATAATCAGTGTCAGTGATGTAATGACTTATGTCAAAGACAGAATCTCATCAAGGTAATGAAAACTAACCAACAGCTAATTAATGTACCGTATTAAAAAAAATACTATGTCAATGTTATCCGTACTGGTTCAATGATAACCAACTAAAGATCCGCGAAAATCTTTACGAGTTCCTGAAAACATACCTTTATGTTTGTTTAATATTTATTTATGTTCACATATCCTCTTTAAGTAGCAGTAATATTTCATTAGATTCAAGCAAGAATAAGTAACGTCAGCAAAATCTGTGCACATATGGTACACTGTTTATTGGTCAACTTGCTGAGAAGTAAGTTGATAAGTTTGCCTTAATTTCACATGAGAATTGCATTTACAGTGTTGTTAGCTGACAGTGGGTCTTGCACACACCTTGATAGAACATCTGCCACTACGTTCTGACTGCCCTTGATAGCATGAATTTCGTATTCATATGGTTGGAGCGCGAGTGCTGCTCTGGCTGCTTTCTCATTTCGATATTTTGCAGTTTTAAGATACGATAAAGCCCTTTGGTCTGTCTCCAGGACAAATTTCGCGCCAATAAGATAGCTCTGCAATTTTGCAAATTTTTTTTCTGTTGGTGTCAGTTTACGACCGACATACAGAATTGGATGAAGACAATCTTCGAATTCCTGCAAAAGTGTACCGCCGATCCCCGAACCAAGGGCGTCGACCCTAAGGATAAAAGGAAGTCTAGTATCAAGCGATCTGAAAATTGGTGATCTAGAGAAATAGGATTTTAATAAATTTAATGACTCATCGCACGAATGAGTCCAAACAATCTTATTTAGAGAGAGCTTCCTTAATAACGAAGACAGAACTGAAGTAATGTCTGAAACATTAGGTAAGAACTTTCTGTAGAATCCGACAAGACCCAAAAGACTGCGAAATTGTTTTTTTTTTTTTTTTTGTCTTAGGTATTTCTAGATTCAGGATCCTTAAGATAGTCGAGTCCTAAGGCTTAAGAAAACCGCCCAACTTTGTGACCAAGAAAAAAAATTTCAGTGGATCCTATTTGAGTATTAGAAAGTCTCGCAGTAAGACGATGGAGACGAAGAGTATTCAACAATGACTGAATCCCCGACCTATTACTCTTAAGGGTTCTACAGGCAGCGTGGTACAACAAGACCATACTAAAGGACTGGGAGATTGCCATCAAAACACCAATTTTGAAAAGGGTGACAATCGACAGTGTGGAAACCATAGAGGCATATCCCTTATCAGTGTCCCTGGTAAAATCTACTCTAGAATCCTTGAGGACCTGCTCCAGGACTTGTGGTGGTGGAGATGTCCTGACGTATGGCTTTGCTGTCCTCAGTACCCCACTGAATACTTTCTTGCAGGATCGTCCATGAGGAGTATTGTCACCTTGTCTTACAGCTCCTGAACTCTCCTGACGTATGGTTTGCTGTCCTCATGAATTTCTCAGGACTTGTAGAAGTGTTGGAATGTTATTCCTTGTAAAACAGTCCCAAAGTTTGCTCCAGGGGACCCTGTCAAACGCCTTTTCCATATCTATGAAACAAAGATGGATCTCACTCTTATACTCAAGGGCCTTTTCACTCAGCTGTCTGAGTGTGAAGATTAGGTATTGAGTACTTCGGTTCGCTCTGAATCTGCACTGGACCTCATCCGACGCCTAGCTGAGCCACAACTGGATGAGGTCCAGTGCGGATTCCGAGCGAACCGAAGTACTCAATACCTAATCTTCACACTCAGACAGCTGAGTGAAAAGGCCCTTGAGTATAAGAGTGAGATCCATCTTTGTTTCATAGATCTGGAAAAGGCGTTTGACAGGGTCCCCTGGAGCAAACTTTGGGACTGTTTTACAAGGAAGAACATTCCAACACCTCTGATTCATGCTATACAGAGCTTCTACAAGTCCTGCAGAAATTATATGAGGACAGCAAACCATAAGTCAGGAGAGTTCAGGACCACCACTGGTGTAAGACAAGGTGATATCCTGTCACCTTACCTTTTCATACTCCTCATGGACGATGTCATTAAGGCATGTAAGGAGAGAACAAGAAAGTATTCAGTGGGGTACTGGAAGATGAGACAGGTATGTATTTCAGAGCTGGCATTTGCTGATGATGTTGCCCTGATTGCTAAATCAGAGGCACATCTCCAATCCAACCTGCAAGTCTGGAAGGAAGAGCTGGAGAAGAGAGGGATGGTCATAAGCAGCTCTAAAACAAAATCCATGGTGATATCACGAGAAGAAAGAAGACATCAGATTAAGCTGGGAGAACAGGTCCTGGAGCAGGTCGACCACTTTAAATACCTCGGAGCTATTATAGACCGAAAGGGAGGCATCAAAGAAGAGTTGGCCACTCGAAAAGCAGCAGCTGGGATACTTTTTCAGGCCATAAACCGAGGATTCCCCACCAAGAGAGAGGTTGGTAAGAAAACGAAGATGGCTGTATACCGCTCCACCTATTTCCCAGTCTTGACATATGGATGCGAGTCATGGGCAATGACTACAACCCACAAAAGCTAGATCCAAACCTCAGAAATGAGGTATCTGAGGAAGGTGGTTGAAGTAACAAGAAGAGACATGGTATGCAACCAGACGATACGCCAAGGCCTTAAATCCCACCCCTGCAGACTCAAGTAGAACAGTCCCAACTAAGATGGTTTGGCCATGTCTGCAGAATGAGAGAAGATCGGCTACCACGACAAGCATGGGAAACAAAGAGCCAGGGATCCAGACCCCCAGGACGACCCAGAGTCCGCTGGGAGGACAACATTAGACAATCTTTGAAGGATCGAGGACTAGAATCGAACCAGGCCAGCAGGAAGACAGCCGATAGGATAGTCTAGCGCTCACTCCTCCAAACCTCTACATCTCACGGTAGAAGGGGAACGACTAATAAGTAAGAAAGACTGAATCCCAAGATTCATGGAAAAAGCAAATGTTATCAATGTAGGTGATGATGTCATCACGACTAATAAAAATGTTTCTCATCATACGAACAAAAGTCGCATGCACGTTGACTAGTCCAAAAGACATAAAATTACATTGGAACAATGCCTAAGGTGTAGCAAAAGCTGTGTAAAGTTTGGCTCTATCCGGCAGAGGTAATGGCCAATATCCTTCAGAAAAATCAAATATACTGAAAAAGGTTGCTGTAGATAGTCTATTCAACAAAAAATCCAACAAAGGGAGAGGTACAGCGTCCCAGATAGTAATAGCATTCAAACGCCTGAAATCTATGCAGATCCGAATGGATTTTTCTTTCTTTCTAATCAAAACTATTGGAAACCTGTATGGAGATTGAGATGGCGAAATTATATTTAATTTTATCATATCCTTTTTTTTCCTTTTTTGTACTTGTGATTGGAAATGCACAGGGATAGGATAAGGTTTAAGCTTGATTGGTCTGGAATCCGTAAGTAGAATATCATGTTCAATGATATTTGTACGCCCAGGAATATCCGTAAGCACGTCAGGAAAAGATTGTAGTAACAGAGAAATCTGATCCTTCTAGTATGAAGGAAGATTTGGTGAAATAGAAATATCTCCCCAAGTCTCAGTAGATGAAAGTGGTAAAGTAGGTAGAGATAAAAGAGGCTCAGGAATATTAGGTAATTCAGACAAGTCTTCCTGTATGACAGCTAAGGAAGAGCGACTATCAATAGGTTCGTCGAGAGCCTAAAAAACTGGTTTAAGACGTGGAGGACAAGAATGAAATTGTTGAAGCATGTTGATGGGAAAGGTCTTTTCCTTTCCTTTGATATATATAATGTAGTCTACATTTGACAATCTTTCAAGTACAGTATATGGTCCTTTCCATTATACAAGTAATTTATTGTCTTTATTGGGTAACGATACATAGGCCTCATCACCTAGCCATAATTGGCACAACTTTCTTTTCTGGATAATAAATAATCTTGCCTTAAGTTTGGCTTTTTCTGACGCTTCTACAGCTATCTGGCATGCGTCGATAATTTTTGTCTAATGTTAACCACGTATTGGTAGGAGGTTTGGATATCCTCAGGCATGTCAGCTCCAACCAATAACTGTTTCAGTATAGACATGGGCCCTCTTGGTTTGGCACAGAAGACTAACTCAAACAGCGCAAATCCTGTAAGTTTGTTCGGTATCTCACAATAAGCGAACAATACAGCTGGGAGCAATCTATTCCAGTCTTGCGGGTATTTTGCAGTTACTTTCCCTAGCATTTGTTTAAGACGGCGATTTAGGCGCACAATTTTCCCGTTTGAAATGGGGTGATACAAATATAAAAATATTTCAGCAGTTGGATAATACTCAACTGTGCTCCCGAATGTGATGCACTTGACTTTTTTGGCTGTGTAATCAGCTTGGTCCACTGATGATCTTCAAACCCTTACAGTAATGAATCCAGTGTCACGAAGCCCTGAAACAAGTTGGTTGTTTATAAAACCCTTATTAAAAACTAATTGAATCTGTCACATCATAAGAGTACATGACTAGCAAAGAGTGTCCACACAGGAGCCTATGAACTCCCTCTAGCTGAAACAAAGAATTGCATTCAGAACAATTAGCCATATTGGACAAGTCCACACTACATGCATTTGCATGAGAAGCAACATTGTTATTTTGGACATTGTTAACTGTATTACTTTCACTCTGATTCACAACTGCATTGGAACGTTCAGAATTTCTAGAACGTCGAAAGTTATTGTTCTGTTGAAAACTTCTGTTATTGTAAGTATTTCCATTGTTTCCATAGAATGACCTATGTCATCTGTTTGATTGGAAATTGTATCCGCCTCCGTTCCAATCCCTGCTAGGTCTGGAAGAGTATTGTTGAGGTATATATATCCATCTGTTGAGGATTGTTTCATGTCTGCAGCATGAGGCGGTTCTCAAATGAATATCTATTAGCGACCGATGTCGAGGATTGTGCATGTGTGCAGGCATTTGGATTAGATCGATCCGAATGACTGCACTATTGAACACCTCAACTGAATATACATTAGCAACATAACATGCATATCTCTATGCATAACGGTGGGACATAAAAACGTCATTCGATGTGTGGGCTTTGACCCTGATGGCAGTGTTTGAAATGTGTGGCATCGCCACTATGGATTGTGTGGCCTAGCCACTATATATTAAAGTGTGGTATAAACCACTTGGATCGTGTGACCTAGTCACTGAACTCATATGTGTAGCTCTTAAGCTAATTGGGCATTATATTCGAGGATTAAAACGTAAGTCGTGCATTATTAGCGCAGTGGATTTAGATGGCAGATTTGCCTGGCGTTGGATGCCAAAGAAGAACTGACCGTTATTCATAGATATAACTATATTGAACATGAACTGTTCGTGAATAAAATGAACTCTTACTATAAGTACATATACTATTATATTGAACTATGTTTTGACTGTCGTGCTGACGTATCATTGGAGAAAGTATTTATTAAATTTAAAGTCGTCAGCTACTGGTCTCTTACTTCATTGAATTATTCAAGTTCAGTTGGAAACAGTTATGCATAACTATAATGACCAGAGACTTTAATATCCAAGCACACTGCCTTACCACGGGTAATTAATAATTAAAGTAAGAGTATAATCAAGGTCAGTAAAATATCTATTTATAGATTTTAATACGAAGCATGTTCAGGGACTGACACATCCCAGGGGTTAAGAGAAGAAATATCGATACTGGTGCATGCATACGGAATCTGTGTAAAAATGGATGAATGAACCCGAGGACTGGGCTGGTAATAAGAGACATATAATCATGCAACAGAATAGCGTCGGAACCTCGAATTTTTTGAACCCCGTCTTTTACATACTGATATCAACAGAAGACAACCCGCCACATCTTAGTATAAGCAGTCCATCACACCATCATCGTATGATTGGAAATTCCTTTGAGGTTGCTGTGACCTATTGTTAAAATTATAACTCCCTCTGAAGGATCCAGTATTATTTTCTCGATTCAATGGAAAATTTCTATCCACACTATTTGATCTTTGTCTGTGTGGATTGTACGTCATAGTTCTAGCTGATGCCACTGGCAATGGATTCTTTATGTTACCCTTGCAAACATTTCTTCCAGGATGTGCAATTTGGTACTGTCGTCCAAGACTTTCCAAAGCAGACAATGACTCAGGTTTTCTCTCATGTAAAAATGACAAAAAGGTCACCACTGACTGAAGACAGCACTTTGCCTCTTAAAATTAAGACAGCCAGCCCATCAGAAGTTTTATCAATTTTTGATAAATCAACCCACCTAGAAAAACAAAGCTTAATGGATGCATTAATTAGCAAAATCTTTAACTGAATCAGGCAACAATGATTTCAGTTTCAACCTGTATCCATTTTCTTCCAGTTGATATTTTTTAGCAATAAAGCCTTCACAGCATCATAATAATTTATAGTATGATATCCATGGTGCAGACTGCAGTAAGAGCCTCACCAACCAATAAACTCATTAACCTGCTGGGCCATGTAGCTCTATCAATCTTGAACTCCTGGCAACATGTTTCATATCTATTTAAAAAGCATGAAATATCGTCTATCTTGGAATTAAATTTGGACAAATTTAATTTAAAAGTAGAAGCATGGTCTTTCTTTCCAGCCTCCTCACCTGCTGGATTAACCTGTTCGTGTTCACATCTTAATTTTTTCCATCTCAATTTCTGCCATCCTTTGAGCATAGGCCAATTTTTTCTCCTCAAGTTCTTCTGTCCTTTTCCCTGTAGCTTCTCAATCCACTCTTCTGTATCCTAATCACTCAATGTCTTCACCATTATTACAATAAATCATCATTTCTGCTTCTATCCTTTTTTTCAATAGCTCTTCAATTCTTTCATCCTTTCTACTCCACTGTCTTCGTCCCCTCTGGAACAATCTCCCTAAATATTCTTATCTGTCATTTCCTTATGACTTCTCCAATCTCAAACCTTTGCCATCCTGGCTTATTAATTACTCCTATTCTCCAGTTCTCAAATCTCCTATACTCGCCATTTTCTACATGGCTTCTCTTCACCATTTATCTTCTCCTCATCTCTTCTGACATCCCCCATGTCTTCTCTTTCTATATTATCATCGCCAGTCTTCCGTGGCCCCTATTCTGACTTTCCACACTCGAATCCTGTTTATTGTCCATGTTTTAACTAATCCTTCATGTCCCATCTGCTACGCCTCTGTCATTCAGAAAAAATGTATTTCTTGTTCGCCCTTACTCAGCCTCCTCTAGGCTTTGCCACAGCCGCCATGCTGTGATTATGCTTTTCTCTCCTAGCCTCCTCCTTCACTCCCTTACTTGCTCATTAGCTCCATTAATCTCATCATCATAGCCTCTCTGGCTCTAAGCGTTTCCAACGCTAGTTGTTTGTCTACACTTTGAGTTTCCTCCACACTTCTAACTTCCTCCACCGTTTGCTTCCATTTCTCTGCTTCTTTTCTTCCCTCGTTCTTTTGTGTTTCTCTCAATGCCCGACTTTCTCTCTACTTCTCTTTCTATACGTTTGCATCTCTCTCTACTTCTTCCCGTATTCCTTGTATCCTCATGTCTGCTGCTACTGACATCCCTATCTCTACTACTGGATCCCACTCAATCCTTGATCTCATATCTCATCTTCCGACTCCTCCTAGTCTCTTCCTTCCAACTAGTGGATCGTTCTCTCCGTCGATCTCTACTTACTCTTCCTCTACTGTTATTTCTTCTATTTGCCTCTTTATGTCCCTCGCGACTCTTGGACTTGTATTCGATCCTTATTTCTTCTCCCGTTCTCATTTTCTCTGTTCTTTTTATATTTCTTGTCCCTATGTCTATACAATTCCGCGATCTCTCTTTCCTCTTCTCTCTCTCATCTATTACTATATTCTCTTCTATGAGATCTCCATTTGCTATGTCTGTGACCCTCGTCACTCTAATCAGAAGATATACTGTCGTTTGACATCGATACATCTTCTAGAGCCCTTCTCCGTCTCCTCCTATCTTCTACTTCATTAATGGTTTTCCGACCCTTTCTCCTTGTCGGTCTATCTTCCTCTTGTGCTTCCCTGTATCTGCCCCATCTACTTCGGGCGTACTTGTATTTGCGCTGTATTTATTAACTTAACTTCGCAAGTGGCATATTATATTCTGACGAATCGTCGGATGACGTATAATATCTCTTCTTGCCACGTCTAACGTCTCATGCCCCTTCCTCCTGCTCGTCCGTTTCTGCACTTTCTTCCATGTCCTCTTCTTCATGCGGACTTTCTTGTGTGATTATTTGTTGCCTCTCTGCTTCCTGCATCTGTCGTAATTGTGTTTCTTGCTCTGCTAATCTATTTTCTCTCTTTCAGTCTCTTTACATATTCTATCAGCGGAATGTCCTCTTCGCTGTCTGAGTTGTCTCTCACTTTTCTTAATCTCCTTAATTCTTACGGTAATGTTCTGTCAACCTTGTCTCTTTCTGTCGCTCTCGTCTGATTCCGCTGTACATCTTCTTCTTCCTCATACTCTTCAATTTCTATCTCTACTTGTCTTCTTTGCGCCTTCCTCTTCTCTCTCTCCTTTCTATCTTCTTCCACCTGAATTCTCTGTCTATCTCTCTCTATCCTGTTTGTCTGTCTTCTCTTTCTCCATTCTTCTCTCCTGATCCTCATGTTTATTGTGTGATTCGTTGGAAACTCCAGATCTTTGGTTTGGGTTTTTCGGTTGTGCAAGTACTTCTGCTCTGAAGACTATCTGACTTCCTCCTGCTCCTGGTGTATATGACTCTTCTGGAGAACTTTCTTCTGATGGAACGTCCTCCGTGTCCTCTGGTACCACTACATAATGGGTTTTCCTATTGTTGTTTTGCTGCGGTGGTATTTCTTTAGGTTTCTGTGTTTGTCTGATAAAGAATTTTGTATATTTCATACGACTCCTTATAATGCTTGTTGCAAGTACATTGATGTTTCACTGATGTACAAACTTTTGGAACTCTGTTCCTGTGAATACTTTCCCATTGTCCGTGGGAATGGATAATGGACACCCGTGTCGAGGGATAAATTCTCTGGTTATAATTTGCAGTATGTTGTTAGCTGTGGCCTCACTGAGTGGATAGGATTCTGGCCAACCTGATGGCATATCCATTATTAGCAGTATGTATTTATTCCCATTTGATGTTGTTGGATAAGGTCCAGATATATCCATGCTGATCTTCTCCATTGTATAATTTGGCGTCTCCATCTTTTGGGTAGGATACTTCAACGCTCTCAAGTTCCTTGTTTTACAAGTGATGCACTGGTCCCCATACGATACTATATCACTGTTCATCGTGTACCAATAATATCTCTTTTTAATGACGTTCAACGTCTTGTCTCTCCCCATGTGCCTGTTGTTATCGTGATATGCTTTGAGTACTTTCCTTACTAGATGTTTTGGAATATATTTCCTCGGCAAACCTGTCGTAGAAAGCGACTAAGGAGGGTTGGGCATGGGGCTGGTTACCCCATTCTGTAAAACATTTAAAGCACACAAAATTTCAACAAACATGGACAAGTCAATTAAGGAAAATAAAACACAGCCATCCAAGACAGGGGAAGGTCCTCTCGCAGGGAGGCATATGATACAACACAGAGAAAGCCGAAAGGAGTCTGTGTTACTGACTAACCTTCTTTTTTTCTATGAAAACTTCCAGATTTGGCACCTGGAATGTTCGGACATTACACGAACAAGGGAAAGTGGTACAAGTAGCAGCAGAAATGAGGGAATATAAAATCGAGGTTCTAGGACTGTGTGAAACAAAGTGGAAGGGGGAAGACAAGAAGAAACTTATCACATGTGAATATTTTCTTCCTCAGGACATGAAAACGAAAGTTCACACCACAGTGAAGGGGTAGCTCTTATGTTATCTAAAGAAGCACAGAAAGCACTTATTGAATGGGAAGATGTTGGACCCAGAATAATAACAGCTACTGTACTTTTAAAACAGATAAAAAGAAAATAAATAAAAATGTCATCCAATGTTATGCACCAACCAATGACAAAGAAGAGTCTGTGAAAGAAGCATTTTATACTAGACTTTAGGAAATTAGGGGAAAAGTAAAAAGAAGAGACATCACAATTTTGATGGGTGACATGAATGCAAAGCTAGGTACAGTCAACACCGGCTTTGAAGAAGTCATGGGAAAACATGGGCTAGGAATAATGAATGAAAATGGGGAACTATTCTCAAACTTCTGTGCTTCAAATCAACTGGCTATAGGAGAAAGCATGTTTCCACATACGAGAATTCACAAGACAACATCGATATCACCAGACCATAGAACAGAAAATCAGATTGATCATATATGCGTAAACAAGAAGTTTAGATCATCATTGCAGGATGTAAAGGTATATAGAGGGCAGATGTGGCATCAGATCACCACCTTTTGATAGCCAAAGTAAAAATAAAACTCAAGAGATATGCAACAATGCAAAATTATAGACAACAATTTAATGTAGGACATCTAAGAAACAAGAGACAAATTTGCGGTCACAATATCCAACAAATTCCAAGTGCTCCAACAACTGTAAGATGTAGAGAATACAGAAGACTGTTAGCAGCAATTTAAAACTGTATGGAATGAGTCATGTGAAGAAATACTGTGGAAAAGGAACGACAACAAAAAGCATAGATAACAACAGAAACCATCAATAAGATAAAAGACAGAAAAAAAACAAGAAAGCAGATTTAAACACAAGCAAAACCAGAAGTTATGAGATCATCGACAACACACAACAGAAATGGAATCCAGTGGACTCTGACTAAGCAGTTGGATGATCTGGATTTTGCTGATGACTTGGCTCTTCTGTCCCATAACCCTAATCAGATGCAGGACAAATTGAAAACACTCGATGAGAGGTCACAGCAATTGGGTCTGAAAATACACAGGGAAAAGACAAAAATAATGAGAATAAATGCAGGTAATGGTAACGGGGTTGAACTTGAAGAAACACCAATACAAGATGTAGAATCATACACATATCTTGGCAGTAATATAGGCAAAGTTGGAGGGACAGACAGCGATATCAAAATAAGAATACCAAAGGCAAGAGGAGCTTTCATTGCATTTGGAAATATATGGAGATCAAGAGAAATCGGATCCAACACGAAAATAAGAATCTTCAACTCAAATGTGAAGTCAGTCCTGTTGTATGGCTCTGAGACATGGAGAACAACAAAGACAACAACCAAAAAGCTACAGACTTTCATAAATGGGTGCTTGCATAGAATAGAGGGATTAAAATGGTATGACAAGGTTACCAACGTGGAACTGATGACAAGAACTAGACAAGTGCCAGTGGAACAAGAGATGAGAAGAAGACGATGGCGATGGATAGGACACACACTGAGGAAACCTGTTGATAGCATTACAAGGCAGTCTTTGTTCTGGAACCCCCAGGGCAAGAGAGGCAGAGGTAGACCAAGAAGCACATGGAGAAGAGAGCTGGAAACAGAGGTGAAAATGATGAGGAGAACGTGGAAAGAACTTTAGATGATGGCGCGAGACATGAGGACTTGGCAGGTGTTTGTTGAAGGCCTATGCTCCTTTGGGAGTGGAGGGTTATATTGATGAAAACCAGAAGTTCCAAAGCCAAGGCTCAAGACATGTACCCAGAAGCAAACAAATAAGTAAGAAGAAGCATCAAAAGAGACAAGAGGAAGTATACTGAGGAGTTGGCAAGAGAGGCAGAAGATACTACAGCCAAAGGAAATATGAGAGAACAGTATAACAGCACAAAGAAGCTAACAGGGAAAAACAAGCAAACAAATAGCCTCATAAAAGACAAGAATGGAAAACTGCTCAGCAATATACAAGAGCAAATGAAGAGGTGGGCATAATATTTTGAAGACCTTCTCAATAGACCAGCTTCAAACAACCACCCCCCCCCCCCCCCTCCCCGGACATCCAGCCAGCAGAAGCAGAGCTACAAATAAATGGTGAAATGAAGGAAGAAATGAAAGCCGTACAGCTTCTAAGAGATGAAAAAGCGTCTGGGCCTGATGGCATTGCAGCAGAGGCCATCAAAGCAGATATCGACACGGCTAAAGAGATGTTTTATAAATTACTTGGTAAAGTCTGGGAAAAGGAAGAGATACCAGCAGAATGGAAGGAAGAATATGTAAGTTGCCTAAGAAGGGAAATTTACAATAATGCACAAATTATAGAGGAATTATGTTACTATCAGTGCCAGGAAAAGCATTACACAGGATTATCCTTGAGAGATTAAAAGAGTCCATAGACAAGAAACTGAGAGATGAGCAAGCAGGTTTTCGACAAAACGGATCCTGTACAGACCAGATAGCCACTTTGAGAATAATAGTTGAACAAAGTCTGGAATAGAATTCACCACTATACATCGGATTTGTGGACTACGAAAAGGCATTTGACAGTGTAGACAGAGAATCACTTTGGAAATTGATGATGCATTACGGAGTCCCATTGAAGTTCATTAATTTAATAAAGAAAACATTTGAAGACATGACATGCAGAGTTCTTCATGAAGGACAGCTTACAGAACTGTTTGGGATAAGAACGGGAGTACAACAGGGATGCCTCTTGTCTCCATTTCTTTTCTTACTAGAAATAGACTTGGGTTATGAGAACATCGATAACAACATAAATGGAATCCAGTGGACTCTGACTAAGCGGTTGGATGATCTGAATTTTGCTGATGACTTGGCTCTTCTGTCCCATAATCGTAATCAGATGCAGGAAAAATTGAAAACACTCGATGAGATGTCACAACTATTGGGTCTGAAAATACTCAGGAAAAAGACAAAAATAAAGAGAATAAATGCAGGTAATGATAACAGGGTTGAACTTGAAGAAACACCAGTACAAGATGCAGAATCGTGGATTTTGCTGATGACTTGGCTCTTCTGTCCCATAACCGTAATCAGATGCAGGACAAATTGAAAACACCCATGAGAGGTAACAGCTATTGGGTCTGAAAATACTCAGGGAAAAGACAAAAATAAATGAGAATAAATGCAGGTAATGATAACAGGGTTGAACTTGAAGAAACACCAGTACAAGATGCAGAATCGTACACATATCTTGGCAGAATATAGACAGAGTTGGAGGGACAGACAGTTTTTAGAATAAGAATACAAAAAGCATGAGGAGCTTCCATTGTATTGGGAAATATATGGAGATCAAGAGAAATCGGATCCAACACGAAAATAAAAATCTTCAACTCAAATGTGAAGTCAGTCCTATTGTATGGCTCTGAGACACGGAGAACAACAAAGACAGCATCCAAAAAGTTAGACTTTCATAAATGGGTGCTTGCGTAGAATAGAAGGATTAAAATGGTATGAGAAGGTTACCAACGTGGAACTGATGACAAGAACCAGACATGTGCCAGTGGAACAAGATATGAGAAGAAGACGATGGCGATGGATAGGACACACACTGAGGAAACGTGTGGATAGCATTACAAGGCAGTCTTTGTTCTGGAACCCCCAGGGCAAGAGAGGCAGAGGTAGATGAAGAAGCACATGGAAAGAGCTGAAAATAGAGGTGAAAATGATGAGGAGAACGTGGAAAAAACATGAGAGGATGGCATGTGACAGGAGGGCTTGGCAGGTATTTGTTGAAGGCCTATGCTCCTAATGGGAGTGGAGGGTTATGAATGAATGAAATTAATTTTCATGTTGTAACTTTGTAGGTTCAGCGCCCACATTTGCGATTTCCTTCGCTGATCTTCCGCTTTGGTTAACCATGTCACTAGTGGCTGAACATCTTGTCTTAACCGTGAATGCCATTCCCCTTAGGTAAAAATCTAGCTTCTGCACCAAATAGTGGATGGCGAATGCTTCCTTCTCTATGATAGGCCATTTCCTCTGTGTTTTGCTTAGTGCATGTGACAGAAATACCAGTGGTTTCTCGTTTCTCACGCTCTTCAAAACCGGTTCTTCATCCTCCTTTGTCGGTTGCACTTAGCATGCCTCTATCGCTGGATCCGACTCATTAGTATACAGTATAATTTCCCTGTTCGGGTCTGGATGCGCTAGATATGGGATTTCCGTTAATGCATTCTTGAGGTATTCGAAAGCCCTCTGGTAGTCTTGTGTCCATTTGAACCTGGCGAACTTTCTTGTGAGGCTTATCAAGGTTTCCGCTGCTTGCTAAAAATTTATGATGTAGTTCCGAAAATACCCACACGTTCCCAAGAATCCCCTCGTTTGGCGAACATTGGTTGGTGCTGGCATTTGTCTGATGGTCCTCACTTTCTCTTCATCTGGTCTGATGCCTTCCCTATTGATCACAAATCCTAAGTATTTAATTTCTTGCTGCAAGAAGTTGCACTTGCTCAACTTCAGTTTCACCTTGTGATGTCTTAATCTATTAAATACTTTACTTTTTCTACATGGTATGAGTGATCCTCCATCGACCCTGTCGTATGTACGAGTATATCCTCAATGTACGTGGTGGCGAATCCTTGCATCCCTTGCAGCACTTCTTTCATCAATGCCAGTATGTCGTCGGGCTTCCCTTTAGCCCAAAAAGCATCACGCTCCATGCGAACGTGCTCTTCCTTTTGGCGTCTGGTGACATTGGGATACACCAGAACCCTGACCTCGCATCTAATGTCGTGAACCATTGTGACTTTCCAAGTGTTGCCAATATGTCATCTATTCTAGGCATCTGGTACGATATCGTTTTTGTGATCTTATTCAATGCTCGGTTGACACAACAAAATCTCTTGGTTCCGTCTTTCTTCTCAACAATGACTATCGGCGATGCCCACTCTGACCTGGACCGTTTGATTATCCCTGCCTGTAACATGTCTTGTATCGCTCGCTCTACTACCTGTCTATTCTTTAGCGTCGTACGATATGGTTTCATGCTAATAGGCATGTCCCTCGTTGTTTCTTTTTTCATCTTGTAGCGAAATCTGTGAAACAATCGCTAAATTCAGTAAGATTTTACTCCTATGATAATAAATAAACCCGCCCGTGTGTGTTTGCCTATCGTCGTCGTCTACGCCAGTAGAGCGCTGAATTGTATACAGTAGTAATGCTTAGAAAATGATCCCGCCGTCAAATCTTACACGCTTTCCTAGTTTCGTCCTTGAGACTTACAATTAACATGTGCCAGAACTGCGACACCAAACTGCCGTTCTGAATTAACGTAAGATTTTAACTTTAACGCCACTAATAGTAGCAATTCGGACATTTTTCAGAAGTGTAGAACGAAACTGCAGTAAGAATTAACGCCAATATTAACGCCGCCTTGCAAAACCCCTCTTCGCTCGACACGCAGTTCTATGCCTATATCCACGCTGTTGGATACGCCAGAATATATAAACACACACACCAGAGTATTTCGGGCTAAAAAGTAACTATAAGGTAACATACGGCCAACGCGTGGTCGCAATTTTGTGACGTACTACAAAAGCGCTGTTTCGTTCTGAATGAGAACGACAGTTAAAGAAAAAAAAAATACGATTTAACGTGGAAATTTTTTGAAAATATAGTACGCGAAGGGAGAAAAGGAGCATAGTTGGTAGTGTCTCGATTTTGTTGTTTACATAATTTGAAATTTGCACTCAAGTGGAGCATAGAAGGTTAGATATAAGAAAAATTTAGATAATTTTCTTATATGCTAAAATAAAAGACAGTGACGAATACAATGACATTAATTGGGTAATAGAAGAGTAAAGTCTTAATGTATCTTACCGTAGATAGGAAAATATGTTATTTGAAGAACTGAAGAAGAAAAACGATAATAGTAAATATAATAAATAAACGTATAAAAATATAAGCACTGTGTGACAGACAGCAACGGGATCAATAATTATTTATCAGAATTTGAACCACTCAATAAATAATGGAGATATTGACAGAAAGCAGATGGACTAACAGACTACATCTTTCTCAGCTTGTCAGATATTGGGAAAGGGTAGGGTAGTCCAAGATTTGAAAATTGAGTTCAGTTTTGAAAAAAAGGACGCTAGAAGCCTAACAGTCCCTGATTGGCTGGAGTCTAATATACTAACGGAGGAATAAAACTAGTTTAAAGGTAGTGGTAGTCGCTACTTGAAACAATTTGTATTACACTAAAGTTGTGTGAAGACAAGATATTAGTACGATCTTGTTTTGCTGATCTGCACCAGCAAGCGATCTGGATTTGACCATATTTATCGCAAATCAAACTTATTAGTGTTAATATTTCTCTGATGCGGTGAGAAAGAAAACATTTATATCATCATCATCATTATTATTATGCATGTATTATTGAATATGTATGAAAATTATGTGGGTAGAAGTTTATCTAGAGGGAAGTCAACATCAAACTTTGTGTTGTTTCACAGAGTTGTTAGGAAATATATTAACATGTTGTTGAAAAGCCAGTCAGGCTTTCTGACACTTTGGGAGAAAGTAAAATTAAATATTAATGGGGAAATTGTTGTACAGTATTATGACATAAGACCAGGAAAACCACTGGCCGTCGTCTTCAGCAAGTCACCGTGATTGTACATGACTTGATATTATTAACTTAAAATGTTTCCTTTGTCAAGGAAAGTGTCAAACTATAATAATAATAAATTCTTTAAGCACCAAACACGGCGCATAAGGCAGAAACCAGTGCTCTCCAGGTTGTTCGTTGTGACGCCACTCCTCTTAGCTCTTGCACATTATTTAGGCCCAACGTTCTTCCTTCTCTTATTATTGTTCTTCTGAGTGTTTCTTTTGGTCTTCCTTTTTTTTCCTCTTACCCTCAGGAACCCAAGTGAGCGCCTGTAGTGGTATTCTGTTGTTTTGCATTCGTAGGACATGACCGATATATGACCATCGTCTTTTCCTTATATAGTCGGAGACATATTTCTGCCTAGAGTCTTCTCTTATTTGTCGATTAGTCTTGAATTCTTTCCAACTGATGTTCATGAGTTTTCTAAGACATTTGTTCTCGAATGTATTCAGCTTGTTCTCCAATGATTTTGTTATTTTCCAACTCTCACAGCCGTATGTTAACACTGAGATAACATTTGAATTAAACAGACGAAGCTTGGTATGTATATTCAATGATCGTAATTTCCAAATGTTAGATAATCTATTGAAGGCGCTAGCTGCCAAAGCAATTCTAGTATGGATTTCTCTTGTTGTGTCACCATCCTGAGTCATTTTACTGCCTAAATAATTGAAACTTTCAACTTTCTGTAGTTTTTCCCCGTTCAAGATGATATCAAAGGTCTCGTTAGAAAAGTTCATAGCTTTAGTTTTAGAGGCATTTATTTGGAGACCTATTTTAACCGAGAGATGACACAAATTATTTATTGCTTCTTGGGATTGTCTTGGTGTTGAACTTAAGAATGCTACATCATCTGCGAAATCCAGGTCCCCCAGGAATTTTCCATTTGTCCATTTTATACCCAATTCATTGTGGGTATAGTTTCTCATAACCCAATCAATAGCTATTCCAAAAAGTAATGGTGACATAATACAGCCTTGTTTCACCCCTGTTTCTACTGTAAACCATTCTGTATTCCCTTTATTTGTTCTAACACAACATCTTGCATTGTCATATAGCGCTTTGATTATATTCACATATTTTGTGGGAAAACCATAGATTGTAAGTATCTTCCACAATGATGGGCGGTGTAGACTATCAAAGGCTTTTTGAAAATCGACGAAGGTGATAATAAGTGGCGATTGCCTTTCCACTGATTCTTCTATAATTGTTCTTAGTGTGAATATTTAATCAATACATGATCGTTTCGGCCTGAAACCCGCTTGTTCTTCTCTGATCTTTTCGTCAGCATGCAATTTAAGTCTTTCTAACATCATGCAACATAATAATTTTCCAGGTACTGATAATAGAGATATACCACGCCAGTTATTACAGTCTGATAGATCACCTTTCTTCGGTAACTTTACAATAATACTGTCTTTCCATTGTTGTGGTGGTTGTTCTTCTCTCCATACTTCATTTATAATATCTAAAATTCTCAAGAGGTTGTTGTCATTAACTGCTTTAATCATTTCTCCTGAAATTTCGTCAACTCCAGCAGCTTTAAAATTTTTTAATCTTTTAACGGCTTGTTTGATCTCGTCCAGCGTGAATTCATCACAAGTTATTGGCAAGGTGGTTGTGGGTGTTTCATTATTAAAATCAGGTGTTACTGTTGGTGGTGGTCTGTTTAGCACCTCCATGAAGTGCTCAGCCCATCTCTTCATTTGTTCTTTTTCTGTTGGTATTGAATTCCCTAATTTACCTTTAACAGGTGTTTCCATAGCAGTAGGCTGGTGACATAGTTGTTTTGTAATTTGATAAAGGCACCTACTATTACCAGTTCTTGCAGCATTTTCAGCTTCTACGGCCAGTTCATTGATGAAATGTCTTTTATCTCTTCGAGTTTTTGTCTTCACTTCTTTATTTAACAAGTTATAAGTTAGTTTGCAAGATTCAACTGCATTATGTGTACTTGCCGCTAGTAGTTTAAGTTTTGCTGTTTTCCTTTCTTCTATTTTATCCCAAGTATCTTCTCTCATCCATTTTTTCTTTTTATGTACTAGGTATCCGGTGGTCGCTACTGCTGCTTCTGTCATTGCTGTTCTCAGTTGTTCCCATTTAGTATCGATTGTCTTGGTGGTGATATCATTGTCAATTTTGCCTAAAGCATCGAAATAGTTGTTCATTTTGACATTATATTCCTCCTTTATATCATTTGATTGCAGTCTGTGTACATCTATTCTTCTATTTTTATTCTGTTGGTATAACTTCTTCAGTTTAATTCTCAGTTTAGCTATGCAGAGGTTATGATCGCTTCCGATCTCTGCACCTCTGTATGCTCTGACGTCTTGAACTGATGAGCGAAATTTAGCGCTTATGCAGAAGTGATCTATCTGGTTCTTAGTTCTGCCATCAGGTGAATTCCATGTTATCTTGTGGATATTCTTATGTGGAAAGATGGTGTCTGCCACAACGAGGTTTGATATTTCACAAAGTTCTAGAAGTCTTTCGCCATTTTGATTCATACAGCCTATGCCATGAGTACCGAGATATCTTTGTACTCCATCGTTGTTGTCACCTACTTTGGCGTTAAAATCACCCATGACTGCTATTATGTCATGCTTGGGTATTGTGTTGATGGTACTTAGAAGTGCTTCATAGAAGTCATCTTTTGTGGTATCAAGAGCGTCGTTAGTTGGTGCATAACATTGTACAATTGAGAGCTTGAAAAATCGTGTCTGAAATCTAGCTAATATTAGCCTCTTATTGATAGGTACCCAGCTGATAAGCGATGCTGCTGCTTTCTGTGTCATTAGGATGGCTACTCCCTCTGTGTGACGATTATCATTACTACCAGAGTATATAATTTGCTTTTTTTTCTTCTGAAATATATTTTATGCCCTTCCCCGTCCATCTACACTCGCTGACACCCAATAAGTCCAACTTATAATTATCCATTTCTTTAATTACTTCTTCCAATTTTCCGTCTTGATACATAGTTCTTACATTCCAGTATCCAATTTTAAAATTCTCCTTAGCCCCCAAGATATTAGAGTGAGTCATGTTTACTGTCGAGCCTGGTTCTGTTTCGGTAACAATAGCTTGTTTTACGATAGTGAATTGTTAACTCACTGATCAACCCTCCGATCCAACCGACCGATTCGAGGGTTTCGAGGTCAGTTATAGGAAAATATCTACACCACTAGATACTCTGGTGTATCTTTTATTCTATAATTTAACATAACATGGTACTATCCATCGAAATATACACATTCCTGATGTTTTTCTTTCGGCGTCTAAGGTGAGAAACGAATTTCACCTCCATCTTGGAAGGGTAGATAACTATAGTTTGAAGTTAAATTGTCCATGAATTGGGTAACAAACCAATTAAGAACGTTAACTAATTGTTTAGTTACCATGCTGAGTCTGAATATGATTGAAAATGTTTATTAGTTAGGGAAAGAGAGAGTATATCAGAGGTTGAGTAGGACGCATTTATATCGTTCCAGGGTTTCATCTATGATTCAAAGTGAGCCCAGGTCAACCTATACCTGTATATACTTCTGCATCTAAAGACTTGAGGCAGTATCGACTGTGTGCCTCCTTGTTATATTTCAAGAGCAAAATCCTGACTTGGCAGTGGAAGCTGGTGATGTGAACATAATTCATCCTGTATACCAGAAAACACTAAGTTAAGAAATCGTCTCCGGGCACTTGATATATCAAACTCAACTACTCTCATTTCCCAAATGTGTATTAGATCATTCAGATTATGATGAAGACAGACGTTCATTCAATCATTACCCATTAATAGGAGCAAGAGTAAATTGACACTGTTCCAGATTGACATATTTAATTAAAGTTGTGAAAAATAATATACTCAGTTATAAATTGAATCAAATTTATGTAAATACTTTGAATTATCATTTTGAGTTTCAATATTCCAGTATACACAAAATTGTGATACTGGAACAATAAATTGTAAAAAAGATTTCACATTTAAAACTTAACTCTGGGTGTTGTTAATTACTTTTCATAGAGTTCTTAGGTGTATTTGTTGTCATTTTATTACAGCACATTTTACATTACCCTAGACACTAGCCAGATAACAGACATATACCATTAATATACTTAGGATAAAATACGTCGCAGGCTGAGGTCGTAGGGTGGTAGCAGAAAGGTTCCCTGAAAACACAAACCCTATTATCTATTAAACTCCTGGGCCTTCACAGCTTGACCTCACATCTGCATAAAATTCACATTTTACCAATTAACATTAAAATCCACCACATATATTGGGGTCCTGTCCGGGATTTTAAACTTCTCCTAGTGCATATATTGGGTCGCTCGGTCCGGGGATTTGTAAAAATATAAAATTAAAGAAAATTGGAGAGTTGGTTTGAGGTATCATTGCCCATTGTTTTGTGTTTAGTTAGAGGTTGGTTAACTATTTTAAATTAGTTTGATAACATTAGATTATTATAGTATTAACAATAAGATGGCAGACTTAGCCAAATTCAGATCTGCTGCTGTGCAGGCTGCAAAAGAAATGTAGATAGACAGTCAAGGTCTAGTTGCGTATGTGACAGCTGAAGTGGATAAATTTATTGAAAGAGAAAGAGAAGATGCTAGGGAAGCTAAGAAATTAGAGGCTGATAGATTAGCTGAGGAGAAGAGAATTTTATTAGAAGATGCTAGGGAGACAAAGAAGTTAGAGGCTGAGAGGGAGGCTGAGATCAAGAGGCTGCAGTTGGAGGAGAAGAAACTTGAGGCTGAAAGGGAGAAAGAAGAAAGGAGACTTGAGGCTGAAAGGGAGAAAGAAGAAAGGAGACTTGAGGCTGAAAGGCAAGACAAGAGATTGGCTGCAGAACGGGAGGCTGAAGATAAAAGACTCCAAAGGGAATATGAGCTACCACTAAGGGAATTAGAGTTGCAAGGCCATGCTCCTGAAAATTGAAATAGCCCATCCACCTCCGACTCTGCTGCAAACCAGCGTGCCTCAAACTCAGCCATGGGGTTTCATTTAGACCCATTTGTGGAGAACGATGATGATATTGAATCATTTTTAAGCCGCTTTGAAAGACTAGCTACCATGTATGGGTTAGAGAAAGAAAGATAGAGTCTGAAGGTATCCCAGGGGCTTAGGGGAACCTCTTATGAGGTATTCGCCAAGCTGAGCAAAGATGACCAAGACGACTATGACATTCTTAAGCAAACTCTTCTAGTTAGGTATGAGAAGAATAGCGAATTTTATAGGAAGAAATTTAGGAATGCCAAACTGCTGACTGGGGAGACTTATTACCAGTTCTCTGCACGCCTGGAGACATACCTGGAGAAATGGACTGCTCTGGGGAAAACCCAAGATTTAAGGGAAATGATTATGACTGAGCAGTTAAGAGAGTCCATGGCTCCAGACCTGAGAAAATTTCTCACGGAACAGGGTGCTGAGAGACTGGGGGAGATCTTAAATGTGGCTGAAAGATATCAGGCAGCCCAGTCTGAGATGGCAAGCCTAAAGAAGAAGCCTATAGACCATAATAAAGCCCCACAAACCCAAAACCAACCTAAATTTGAACATAGGGACAAGTTTAATAAAGGTAAAGCCTATTATGATAAGCCAAGTTTTGACCAACGCGATAGAAACCCGCAATTCAGTGAAAGGAAAACTTTCCCTCAGGGAAATAAATGGTGTAAATGGTGCAAGAGGAACACTCATGACATCAAAGTGTGTACTAAGAAACCTTCTACATTCGCTGCTATGAAAACGGGGAATCAGGGATTAAAGGTGAAACCTACTGGACAGCAGGAACCTTATCACCCCCCAGTGTGTGAAGATGTTGTATGTAACGGGGTCACCATTAGGTGCTTTTATGATACAGGTTTATGATTACCTGATCCAAGATGGCGGCGTGGTAGGCCGCACTTTTGTGTTGTGCATTTCATGTCGTCGTTTTGGAGTCTGCATCTGTGGTAACAGCCCTCATTAATACTGTATGAGTTTGTAGTGTGTTCGGCACATTTTCTGGATTATGTTGATGTTCCGACCAATATTACGTTAAATGGGCAAACGTTAGAAGAAGTTAACACCTTTAAATATCTCGGGTCCACTATATGTAGTGATGGAAGATCAAGTAAAGAAATCAAGACAAGACTTGAGATGGCCTCAGCTGCCATGACAAGGCTGAATGTGATCTGGAAAAGTAACATCAGTTTTCCTGTGAAGATCAAATTATACAAATCACTTGTATTATCTATTCTCTTGTATGGGTGTGAGGGCTGGACACTCACTGCAGATACGGAGCGAAGGATTCAGGCTTTCGAGCATAAATGTTATAGAAGAATTTTGCGCATTTGCTATAAAGAGCACAAAACAAATGTCTGTGTTAGAGAGAAGATAAACACCTATGCAGGCCACCAAGAACCACTTTTGTCAATAGTGAAACGTCGAAAGCTTGCCTGGTTTGGGCATGTAACTCGTCATGACTCCCTTTCGAAAACGATCCTCCAGGGAACAGTCGAAGGTAAACGGAGAAGAGGAAGGCAAAGAAAATCCTGGGCTGATAACATCAAAGAATGGGCAGGACACGGTTTTTCCACACTCATCGCATTGCTGAGAATAGAGACCAGTGGAGGACCATGTCTGCTGATGCTTCCTGTAAAGTTTCAGTCTGTCAAGTTGCTTTCACACACACACTGGATGCTCTGTAAGGAAGAGTGGTGTGTTGTTGAGATCAGGCATGCTCCAGTCTACCCAGCTGTAAATGGGTAACTCACCCTAGTCCTGAGTTAGGGAAGGCAAAGGCTCCAGGGGAAGCAGGCCCTAAACTTGGTCACTTCAGCCGACGCAGGATGGTGGATGTATGAAGTAGAAGTGTAGAGTGTGATTACCGCGAATGGTGTACTGTTCGTGTGCTGACCAATATAACCACTCATACACTTGTCTACAAGGCACCAATGCAGACTGCTGGAATCTTTGTTTACTCAATTTATTCAGACGTACACACTGGGACATACGAGTACATCATGGTTTGTTGACATATCAATTTGTAGGTATACATAGCAGATCTGAAGTCATGACACATTCAGAAATAATGGGCAGTACATCAAAAGTTCAATGTCATGATACATTATGGCCACATTCCCCTATCTGACTAAACGCGTCAGTGAAGGCGAATCGATAAATAACTAAAGTTACTTGACGTCCATAGTTTGTAGCATATATTATGAAACCACGAAGGGGGGTTTCTAGCAGGATTGAGATCTCTCTGTCACTGTCCGATAATAAGATAAATAATCTGTTCTCTTGGCAGTGATCAAAACATATGATGACCGAAATCCAACATGGCTACCTCCCTGAGTTGTCGTTCACTCATTCATAGGAAGGAGAATATAAGCCAGAGTTAATTTACAATGGGTATATAAAGGATTTCATAAATGTTTCCATACAGCTCTACGGTGATCAGGTTAGTTCACGTAGCCATAACCGCTGCAGGAAAATCTGTCATCTTCGTCGATACAAAACACGACACTAGCATAGCGAAGCACAAAAGTCAAGCTAGGCCTAACCGACGAGAGATCATCAAAAATAGGAGCTGGGTTTACCTGGAGTCCGAATCATCTATATACTGACATAAGGAGAGTCTCTAACACAAACTATCGTAGAGACACCATCTCCTTCAGAAGAAAAACCACTTCGTAAGACATTTTTTCTTGACGAAAGGACCAGCTCTAGAAAAACGTACCTCGCCATTTGTAAGCGGTACATCGGAACTCATCACGACTTGTCAAGACAACTCATACTTCCGCTAGACCGGAATACAAGAATCTAGTCCCTCCTACCAATCCAAAATATACAATATAGGACTGATTCTACTTGTACTAATAATATGTAATACATATGAATTCAGGCCATAAACACAATAAGCAAATTAATATATTTTCTGGCCCTAAAAAATAAGTACAAACGCAAGCGCAATATCCTTGCGCTGGATCAATATCCAGAACGATTACTCCTATAATCAAAAGTGTGAATCAAACATGGATTATCTCGCTTTTACCATAGACAGCATTTTCATACACAAATGAATGAATGTCTATATTTTTCCCATATTAAATAGCCATATCGATTTTTGTAAAATGTGCGTCAAAATATGCACGCTACAGATTACCACACCCCTCGGGAAAAAAAAAAATGGTACATTTTTTTTTTTGAAATACATCTAGGAGCAACATACAATAGGCTCACAACGCACCAATAACAATGCGCAGATGATAAGCATAAGTTTTATGACCTTAGAGAAAGTACTTCTCTAAGTATAAATATTTCCAGAGAGGTGTCACCAACGCATACTACAATATTAGCAATGACACAATTTCCACATTAGTTTATACATAAATTGCATCTAAGATATCTTAACATCATGATCATCAAAGACGAAAAACATTGAAAGATCAGCGGTGAATACATATCAATGAACCGCTAAGTAGTGTTACAATCAATATATGATATATTACATATGTGTACACATTTCAACATAGAAACAACTGTATCAAAGTTGTATAACAGTTATGAATCATGTGGGCATCTAGACAAAATATCTGCCATCACATTTTCTGACCCACGGATAGCTCGCACCGAAAAATGAAATGGCTGTAGAGCAATCGCATATCGCGTTGATCTCGCGCTCTTCAGATTTTTACTCTGAATAGCCGTAAGAGCTTTCTGGTCAGTTTCCACAATGAAATGCGCGCCCAGAAGAAATCTTTGCAGTTTAAGGATTGACCAAACCATAGCCAATAATTCACGGTCTAGGACCGAGTAATTCTTCTCTGCGGCATTTAATTTCCGAGAAATATACATCACAGGATGCAGAGTTTCAGAGTACTCTTGCATTAGTGCAGCTCCAATCCCGGTGGATGAAGCGTCACTACGAAGAATAAATGTCTTATCCTTAGAAGGTAATACTAGGATAGGTGAAGTAGAAAACATAGTTTTAACCTTATCCAAAGAGGATTGACATTCTTGAGTCCAATGGACTACATTAGGAGACCCTTTCTTTAGCAAGGAAGAAAGAGGTGACATAATGGAGGACAGATTCGGGATGAATCGTCCATAAAATTGTATTAGACCTAAGAGACTTCGTACTTGCTTTTTAGTCTTAGGAATAGAAATGTTAAGTATCTTACTTGTATTATGGTCTTCTGTTTTTAGGAACCCATGACCAACACGGTGTCCCAAGAAAGATATTTCGCTAAAACCAATACATGCTTTCGATGGTTTCGCTGTCAGGTTATGCTCGCGTAAGATAGACAATAGTTCATTTATACCATTATAGTGATCGTTCCAAGTATCACTGAAAAGACAGATGTCATCAAGATACGCAATGACATCTGAGCGATGAGATAGGATTCGACGCATCATGCGTACAAATGTAGCAGGGGCGTTCATAAGACCGAAAGGCATGAAATTCCATTGGAATAGACCCCTAGGCGTCGAAAAAGCAGTAAACGGTTTGGCGTGTTCGGATAGTGGAACTTGCCAATATCCCTTAGACAAATCGAGTTTAGTAAAGAAGTGAGAATTCGATAGTCTCGTAAGTAGCTCTTCTAGTAACGGCATAGGTTCAGCATCGAATTTAGTCACTTGATTCAATTTGCGATAATCCACGCAAAGACGTATGTTATTGTCTTTTTTCCGTACTATAACCATCGGCGAAGAATATGCTGATGTGGATGGTTCAATAATTTTTAACTCTATCATCTCATCTAACTCTTTCTCTACCTGTGCTTGAAAATGTATCGGGATAGGATACGGTCTGACTCTTATAGGACTATGGTCAGTAAGAATAATGTCATGTTGAATGACATTAGTTTGACCAGGAATGTCAGTAAGGACATCCTGAAATTGTTCTAACATAGTAGAAACTTGTTTCTGCTCTCCTGGAGATAATTCTGGAGAAATTGCAACATCTTTCCATGATTCATTAGAGTGAAGAGGAATCATTGGAAAAGGTAAATTTACATCCGAGAAACTCGTTTCCTCATCCTGTATTACTGACAGAGATGAGTACTGTCCATGTTGGACTGGAAAATCGTCCGTTGCCTGGAAAACAGGTTGTAAATAATCAGGACGTTCATGGAATTCCGTGAGCATGTTGATGTGGAAGGTTTTACGCTTCCCGTCAATATCGACGATATAGTCAACATCGGAAACTTTTGATATTATATCGTACGGACCTTTCCAAGAAATGAGAAGTCTATTTTCCCTACAAGGTAGCAAGACAAATGCTTTGTCACCTGGACAAAGTTGACGCAAACATCTCTTTTTATTGGCAAATTCCCTTGCCTTCTGTTTCGCAAATTCAGAAGAAGCAGTTGCCAATTTGCATGCTTCAATAATCTTGTGTCTAAGTGCGATGACATATTCATAAGAGGATTTTGTGTCATCGACAATATTATCAGCAGTTATAAGATCATGAAGTAAGGACATAGGACCTCGCGGTTTCGCGCCAAAGACAAGTTCAAAGGGAGAAAATCCTGTATGTTCGTTGGCGACCTCTCTATATGCAAAGAGAGCCGCGGGTAAAACCCTATCCCAATCCTGAGGATGATCTTCTGTTATCTTACCTAGTAGGTTTTTCAGAGTTCTATTCAAACGTTCCACCATCCCATTGGACATAGGATGATAAATACTACTCAGCGATCTCTCTATCTTCAGAGTCGACATTACTTGAGACATGGTATCCGATATATAAGTTGGGTACCATGGTCGGATAATATTTCTGCTGGAAACCCCAGACGAGAAAATATTAACCAAAGAGCATCTGCGACATCAGCAGTAGTTATGCTCTTTAGAGGAACAGCCTCCGGCCAACGTGTGCACATATCAACACACGTCAAAATAAATTGGTGTCCTCTAGCAGACTTTATCTTAAATGGACCAATGATGTCTATCGCCATTTTTTGAAATGGCCGAATGGGAATGTCTGCAGCCTGAATAGGTGCATCATGGCGTGGACCTCTGGATTTAATCTCTTGACATACTTTACAAGATCGACAATAGATTCGTATGTCCTTATTCACAGCAGGCCAAAAGAAAGATTGAAGAACTCTAGCTTTAGTACGGGAAAAACCCATATGTCCAGCACACTGCGAATCATGAGCGTGCTGTAAAATTTTAACTCTCATATTTTTAGGCACAAGGATTTGAGAATGAATGGACTTAGCGGAGTCTTGTACCATACGTACAAGTACGCCATTCTTCATCGTAATCCAAGATTTACGATTAGTATCCTTATTCGGATCACCTTTTGTTGCCAGAGTAAAGAATTTCTTTAGAGTAGGATCATCTTCCTGCTGTTTGATAAAGGAATCGTGTGAAATCTCCAAGGGATCATCTTGGATCTGCGCATCATTATCTTCAGAATGTGAAGATTGTGGCATATTGAGAGCTTGAGCCCTAGTGATTACTGCATTAGCAGATTGCATATTAACATTTTCCCAATTAGAAATTTGCTGTGGAGTGCATTCTTTCACCCCGTGAATGCGACCGATGATAAGATCAGCGATCGGATTCGGCAAGAGACATGCTTGCACCTCTCCTGTAAAGAAAGGCGTAGCAATATTGATAATGGCAGTGGAGTACTTCTCCAATGTGCCACCAAATGTTACACATTTGACTATATTGCCTGTAGCTCGAGAAGGATTTACGAGTGATTGCCTCACTCCAATGGTAGTGCACCCCGAGTCGAAAAGAATTGATACCGGAGTACCATCTATTAGGCCCCTATTAAAGACAAGAGCACCCCTTCCATTATGCGCGATTGACGCATGGAGAGCGGGAAGTGGGTGACCGCAGCTTAAAGTAGAAACTGTGGTTGGATCGAATAATGTTTTGCATTGCGAACACTCAGATGCTCTAGCAAAATCAAAAGCGGAATTCGCTACACTATTGGAGTCTTTTTTATCATTATTCTGATTATCGGCGTCGTGGAACTCCTGTTGTGCAGAGTTAGCCTGGTAATAAGATTTACCATGTCTTTTGTGTTGTGATCTACCTCGGTTATAATTGTCTCTATAATTATTATTGCCTCTGTTATAACCCCTATTTGGGTTTGAATCATAATATTCATGATCATAATCATCATGCTCATTATATTGAGTATCCCTGTAATATTGTTTCTTTTGTCTCCATGAAGCACTTGGGTAGTTCCTATAGCTACTCCCTTTCCGAGAATTTCTAACATTATGGGTACCCCTCGCGTGTCGAGGACTATCAGCCCGATTCCAGTTCTTCGAAGAAGAACCCTGATTTGAGTGGTTATCTTGGTTTTGATACTTATTCCAATTAACCTTTTTATCAAATTTATTTTTAGCTCCTTGGAATTTGTGTGAGTAATTCTGATTATATTCTGTTGCCGAAGCAACTGGCATACTCTCTTTAATGTTAGAGTTACTAAGAATCATGTCAGGGTGTGCCGTGGCATACTGGTCACAATATTCTTCCATTTGCTTTATTGTACTAGGTTTACGCTCATGTAAGAACTCTAGAAATGATTTATTTACAGAAGACATGACCTTGTCTCTTAGCAATAAATCTGTAAGACCATCAAATGTTTTCTCTGTTTTGGATAATTCAATCCATCGTGAAAGTGTAATTCGTGCTTTTGAGATGAATTCTGAGAATTCTACACCTACCTCAGGTCTCATTGTTTTAAACAAAAGACGATAACCTTCTTCAGGCAGCTGATATCTCTTTATCAAAGCTGCCCTAACAGCATCATAATTATCTTTGTCGGCCTCTTCAACAAAATATAACTTACTCAGAGACTCCCCTTTTAGATTTTCAGACAACTGATTCACATACTGTGATTTGTCAACATTATGAGATCGACAAGCCCGTTCAAATCTAGAAAGCCAAAATGTTATGTCATCACTGGTAGGGTTAAACGCTGGTACTTTGACCTTGTACACAAAGGGTTTACCATTACCACCAGATGCCTGATTAGCATTACTCATACATGTCAATTTTAATTTCTCTAATTCAAACTCATGTTCTCTTATTGCTTTTCTCTCTTCAGCTTCTCTATCTAATCTTTTCTGTTCTGCAGCCGCTTCTAATTTTTTCTGTTCTGCAGCAGCAGCAACTTCTAGTTTTTTCTGTTCTGCAGCAGCAGCAACTTCTAGTTTTTTCTGTTCTGCAGCAGCTTCTAATTTTTTCTGTTCTGCAGCAACTTCTAATTTTTTCTGTTCTGCAGCAACTTCTAATTTTTTCTGTTCTGCAGCAACTTCTAATTTTTTCTGCTCTGCATCAGCTTCTAATTTCTTCTGTTCTGCCTCAAATCTCCTTTCCTCCACTTGCATCTGCAATTTCTTAAGTTCAGCAGCAGTATCAGCTTCTTTTTCTAATCTTTTTTCTTCAGCTAAGGCTTTCCTTTCTTCTGCAGCAGCTTTTTTTTCTTCTATTTGAAGTTTTCTCTCCTCAGCCGCAGCTTTTTTTTCCTCAGCAGCAGCTTTTCTTTCTTCAACAGCAGCAGCAATTTTTTTCTCTTCTGCAGCTAATGCTTTGTCATATTGAGCAACAGCCCATTGTTCTAAGTCTTTTCCAGTCTTCTCAAGAGATTTTCCTTGTGTAATGAAATAATCTAATGTAGACATATTGTCTTCTTAAATCAGAAACCTGAAAAAGTAAATAAATTACCCTCTTTCAAGTTAATGGGAGACAAGTCTATACCTTAGACTTAGTCTTAGTCCAAACTTGTATGGTTTATAATAACCAATGATAACTTGAGTACCTGTGGACAACAATAATTGTATCTCAAATACTGTGGGGACAAGCCTTACAAAGGTCTTGTATACCACAATGTAATCAAAGATCACTTGAGTACCTGTAGAAAAAATATTTCCCTCTACCAATCACTTTGGGAGACAAGCCTTACAAAGGTCTTGTACATTTTGTTTTATAACAATAACAATCATAAAGTACTGATCTGTACTATACTATCAGTGTATACCACTATAACTTCTACGTCATATGTCAACTAAAGACATTACAAAGGACAAACAAGAAAAGACAATATGAACACATTTGCAGAGATCAAATTAAATTAAATAGGAGAAATGAAAAAAATGATCACAGAAACCGTGATGATAACTGCCATAAGATAACAAGACAAATAACGCCACAGTGTATAAACATAAGGGTGTAAAAAACTGAAATGAAAGAAAAGATGAGACCTACAATTATACAAACAAATCAAACAAAACTAAGGAACACAAAATTATTAACAAAAACAACGAAGAAAAGAACACCTCATCACAACTAACAGAAATAGCAGCAAATTGTTGCTAACAAATTTCCAATTAAGAAAATATGTACCTATCGAATACTAGTACCAGACCAATGTAACTCGGCATACCTTGTACTAGTCACACAGAACATAAACTAATTTAATACATAACAAATAACATGTAAGCATAAATAGCATATAGCATACAATATAATTTATGTCATGAATGGAATGTGTTGCAGGTATAGTGTTGTAAAGCAGGCACAGTTTATTTTAATTCTAATAACTTGCCACTTTATTGAGTAACAGATTTAATTCTAAACTATTACACTGTCAATTTTTTTCTCTTTTGAGCATATGAAGATCCAACGATGAACTATGCACTTTATTTTCAACAACACTGTGATTCTTCTGTAAGTTGAGAAATGTCAACAATACTGCTCCAGATATTTTCTACACTTGATACCACTGTCCTGTGTAATACTGTCTGTACAGCGAAAAACTGTCAACAAGCGCTGACCTAGATACAGCATCCTATCGGTAATACAGGTCAAGCTGACATCGACTGTATAGCTGTCCTAATGGTGTTGATGTGTTCAAACAAATGTTCTTTCAGCTGTAAACTGTGATTCTCAACACAAAACTGCGTAAGCTGGACCCAGGAATCTGGCTCGCCACTGTAAAGTTTCAGTCTGTCAAGTTGCTTTCACACACACACTGGATGCTCTGTAAGGAAGAGTGGTGTGTTGTTGAGATCAGGCATGCTCCAGTCTACCCAGCTGTAAATGGGTAACTCACCCTAGTCCTGAGTTAGGGAAGGCAAAGGCTCCAGGGGAAGCAGGCCCTAAACTTGGTCACTTCAGCCGACGCAGGATGGTGGATGTATGAAGTAGAAGTGTAGAGTGTGATTACCGCGAATGGTGTACTGTTCGTGTGCTGACCAATATAACCACTCATACACTTGTCTACAAGGCACCAATGCAGACTGCTGGAATCTTTGTTTACTCAATTTATTCAGACGTACACACTGGGACATACGAGTACATCATGGTTTGTTGACATATCAATTTGTAGGTATACATAGCAGATCTGAAGTCATGACACATTCAGAAATAATGGGCAGTACATCAAAAGTTCAATGTCATGATACATTATGGCCACATTCCCCTATCTGACTAAACGCGTCAGTGAAGGCGAATCGATAAATAACTAAAGTTACTTGACGTCCATAGTTTGTAGCATATATTATGAAACCACGAAGGGGGGTTTCTAGCAGGATTGAGATCTCTCTGTCACTGTCCGATAATAAGATAAATAATCTGTTCTCTTGGCAGTGATCAAAACATATGATGACCGAAATCCAACATGGCTACCTCCCTGAGTTGTCGTTCACTCATTCATAGGAAGGAGAATATAAGCCAGAGTTAATTTACAATGGGTATATAAAGGATTTCATAAATGTTTCCATACAGCTCTACGGTGATCAGGTTAGTTCACGTAGCCATAACCGCTGCAGGAAAATCTGTCATCTTCGTCGATACAAAACACGACACTAGCATAGCGAAGCACAAAAGTCAAGCTAGGCCTAACCGACGAGAGATCATCAAAAATAGGAGCTGGGTTTACCTGGAGTCCGAATCGTCTATATACTGACATAAGGAGAGTCTCTAACACAAACTATCGTAGAGACACCATCTCCTTCAGAAGAAAAACCACTTCGTAAGACATTTTTTCTTGACGAAAGGACCAGCTCTAGAAAAACGTACCTCGCCATTTGTAAGCGGTACATCGGAACTCATCACGACTTGTCAAGACAACTCATACTTCCGCTAGACCGGAATACAAGAATCTAGTCCCTCCTACCAATCCAAAATATACAATATAGGACTGATTCTACTTGTACTAATAATATGTAATACATATGAATTCAGGCCATAAACACAATAAGCAAATTAATATATTTTCTGGCCCTAAAAAATAAGTACAAACGCAAGCGCAATATCCTTGCGCTGGATCAATATCCAGAACGATTACTCCTATAATCAAAAGTGTGAATCAAACATGGATTATCTCGCTTTTACCATAGACAGCATTTTCATACACAAATGAATGAATGTCTATATTTTTCCCATATTAAATAGCCATATCGATTTTTGTAAAATGTGCGTCAAAATATGCACGCTACACTTCCACCATGGCACCCCTACGACCCATGACGGGTTATGGGTTGAGATGAGATGATGATACAGGTTTAGATTATGACTCAGTCGTGAGCTCTCACCTGGTGCGTCCAGATCAATACACCACAGAAACAGTGGAGATCCAAGGAGCAACCAAGGACGTAGCAACCATGACACTTCCCATTGCTAGAATAAGTGTAAAAACTCGATATGTGGAAGGAGTGATTAGAACAGCAGTGATAAATGAACCAATCTACCTTCTAATATTGGGGTGTAGATATGTCTTCTTGGGGAATCCCAAGAGACCTGTGATCATGGCAACAGTGCAGACCAGGTCACAGTCAAGGACGGATGAGGATGAACCTATAAATACTCATCCAGAGGAGATGAGGAAGGCACAGGCGGAGGATAGGTCACTCAAGACGTGCTTTAAAAATTGCCTAAATGCCATATACCTCCAAACAAAGGGGACTACTATATGAAGAATACACTGATCTATAGGAAGGCAGGAACTGGATCCAATGGTCACGGACAGCTGGTTCTTCTCACTTCGTATAGGGAGAAAGTGATGGAATTAGGACATGCGATTCCCTTCAGTGGTCATATGGGGATCAGCGCAACAGGACAGCGTATAGCTTGTCATTACTTCTGGCCAGGAATAACCGAAGATATAAAACGATATGTAAAATCCTGTCCAGAGTGTCAAAGGGTAGCTCCAAAGCATTGGACTGCTCCTGCAACTCTAGGGGAGATGCCCATAGTGGGAACCCCTTTTGAGAGGGTTGCAGTGGATATTGTGGGACCTCTCACACGTACCAAGAGGAGGAACAGTTACATTCTCACTCTGGTGGACACTTGTTCTATGTGGGGAGATGCGGTAGCCCCGTCATCAATCGATTCGAAGCATGTGGCAGAGGCATTACTTACCATATTCACGAGGTTAGGTTTTCCGCACCAAATCTTGACTGATAACGGGTCACAGTTCAAGGGGAGACTAACGGAAGAAGTTTTCAGGATCTTCCAGGCCAAGTACTTTCATTGTAGTCCGTATCACCCCCAAGGGAACGGCCGGGTGGAGAGGTTCAATGGGACTCTCATTTCTATCCTGCGAAAGCTGGCCCATGAAAAACCTGATACGTGGGATCAATATTTGCCCGCTGCGTTGTTTGCGTATCGGGAAGTTCCACATAATTCGACCGGAATGGCACCGACAACCCTGTTATTTGGGAGGCCAGTCAACGGTCCATTGGAAGCCTTGTTAAGGACGTGGACAGATGAGAAGGCAGAAGAGACTGTTACCTCATCGTATCAGTATGTGAACGAGCTGACCACTCGTCTCAAAACTGGCTGGAAAATCGCTAATGATAATCTCAGACAAGCCAGGAAAAACATGCTGCTTATTTTAACAAGAAAGCGAAAGATAGGGAATTAGCTGTGGGAGAGAAGGTTCTCCTTCTACTATCCGGCAGCAGTAACAAGTTGCAAATTGGATGGCAAGGTCCATATACGGTTCTAGAGAAGGCATCTAGAACTAATTATAAAATCGAAAAAAAGGGGAAAGAGAAAATTTATCATGTGAACCTCTTAAAGAAGTACCTGGACAGAGAAATCCAGGATGAAACACATCTAATGACCTTGTCGATAACAACGGGGATGAAACATGAACCACTCGACTCTCATGAGTACCCACTAAAACCATGTGACAGGCACAGATGAAAATCAGTAAGCATCTGACTAAAGCTCAGAGAGAGCAGGTTCAAAAAGTTCTGATTGAACATACAGACGTGTTAACCGATAAGCCGGGGCACACAAATCTGTTAGAATATGATATGAAGCTAATAGACCCAACAACCATCTGTATGAGAGCCTATACGATTCCTTTCGCTAAGGAAAAAGCTTTGAAAGAGGAGATCGATTATTTGTTGAAGGAAGGAATCATTTCTCACAGTGAATCTCCTTATAGCTCTAGTGTGGTTTTGCTGAGGAAACCCTCTGGGGAACATCGTCTGTGTATAGATTACAGAAAACTGAATGCTGTCACAGAAAGTCAGGTGGATCCATTACCTGATAGAAATCAGCTGTTTGCCAGGCTGAACAAGGCAAAATATTTTTCTAAGGTGGATCTTAGCAAAGGCTATTATCAAATTCCAGTAAAGCCTGAGGTTCGACCTTATTTAGCCTTTAGCACCTCGGAAGGCCATTATGAGTTCAACATGTTGCCGTTTGGGTTGAAAAATGCCCCGACTGTGTTTTCCAGGATGATGAGAAAATTGTTGGATCCACTGAATAATCCATGTATAACGAATTTCATGGATGACATTCTTATTGCTACTGAAACATTCGAAGAACACATTAACTCTCTGAATATGCTATTCGATAGGCTCAGAGAAGCAAATTTGACTGCTAGACCAACCAAATGTTGTGTGGGTTGTAAAGAGCTGGAATTCTTGGGACACACAGTATATCAGGGAAGCATGACCCCTGACCCCAAGAACCTTGAGAAATTGCAAAGAGCACCGAGGCCACAAACAAAAAAAGATGTGAGATCTTTCGTATCTTTGTGTGGGTTTTATCAGAAATACATAAAGAAATTTAACTCTATATGTGCTCCGCTGACAGATTTAACGCGTAAGGGTCAACCTGATAAACCTTTTTGGTCAGCACAGTGTGAATTGGCATACCAAGAGTTAAAAGAGAAACTCACCAGCAAGCCGATATTGAAATTGCCTGATTTGAGTCAGGAATTTGTGGTGAGAACGGATGCTAGCAACGTCGGATTAGAGGCCACATTATTACAAAGGTCCACTTCACTTGATGGGGAATTAAACCCAGTTGCTTATGCTAGCCGCAAGTTGAATAAGGCGGAGCCAAACTATTCAACAAGTGAAAAAGAATGTTTAGCTCTAATCTGGGCTATAAAAAAGCTCCAGATCTATCTCTATGGTAGAACATTTGTGGTCCAAACTGACCATCAGCCCCTCGTGTTCTTGACACAGGCCAAGCATGAAAATGCTCGTCTATTAAGGTGGTCATTACTTATCCAACCTTATTCATTTACAATCGAATACATACCGGGGTCGCAAAATGTAGGAGTAGACTTCTTGAGTAGGCATCCTTATGATGAAAATCAGAAAACGCCTAGGACATAGGAGTTCATTTGCGCTAAGTTGTCTCACAGATTATAACCTGCAATGAATGCATGTTTTAGGAAAGGAGGTGTGTAGCGAAATCTGTGAAACAATCGCTAAATTCAGTAAGATTTTACTCCTATGATAATAAATAAACCCACCCGTGTGTGTTTGCCTATCGTCGTCTTCTACGCCAGTAGAGCGCTGAATTTTATACAGTAGTAATGCTTAGAAAATGATCCCGCCGTCAAATCTTACACACTTTCCTAGTTTCGTCCTTGAGACTTACAATTAACATGTGCCAGAATGCGACATCAAACTGCCGTTCTGAATTAACGTAAGATTTTAACTTTAACGCCACTAATAGTAGCAATTCGGACATTTTCCAGAAGTGTAGAACGAAACTGCAGTAAGAATTAACGCCAATATTAACGTCGCCTTGCAAAACCCCTCTTCGCTCGACACGCAGTTCTATGCCTATATCCACGCTGTTGGACACGCCAGAATATATAAACACACACACCAGTGTATTTCGGGCTAAAAAGTAACTATAAGGTAACATACGGCCAATGCGTGGTCGCAATTTTGTGACGTACTACAAAAGCGCTGTTTCGTTCTGAATGAGAACGACAGTTAAAGAAAAAAAAATTACGATTTAACGTGGAAATTTTTTGAAAATATAGTACGCGAAGGGGAGAAAAGGAGCATAGTTGGTAGTGTCTCGATTTTGTTGTTTACATAATTTGAAATTTGCACTCAAGTGGAGCATAGAAGGTTAGATAGAAGAAAAACTTAGATGACATTAATGACATTAATTGGGTAATAGAAGAGTAAAGTGTTAATGTATCTTACCGTAGATAGGAAAATATGTTATTTGAAGAATTGAAGAAAAAAACGATAATAGTAAATATAATAAAAAAAAACGTATAAAAATATAAGCACTGTGTGACAGACAGCAACGGGATCAATAATTATTTATCAGAATTTGAACCACTCAATAAATAATGGAGATATTGACAGAAAACAGATGGACTAACAGACTACATCTTTCTCAGCTTGACAGATATTGGGAAAGGGTAGGGTAGTCCAAGATTTGAAAATTGAGTTCAGTTTTGAAAAAAAGGACGCTAGAAGCCTAACAGTCCCTGATTGGCTGGGTCTTATATACTAACGGAGGAATAAAACTAGTTTAAAGGTAGTGGTAGTCGCTACTTGAAACAATTTGTGTTACACTAAAGTTGTGTGAAGACAAGATATTAGTACGATCTTGTTTTGCTGATCTGCACCAGCAAGCGATCTGGATTTGACCATATTTATCGCAAATCAAACTTATTAGTGTTAATATTTCTCTGATGCGGTAAGAAAGAAAACATTTATATCATTATTATTATTATTATTATGTATGTATTACAGAATATGTATGAAAATGTTGTGGGTAGAAGTCTATCTAGAGGGAAGTCAACATCAAACTTTGTGTTGTTTCACAGAGGTGTTAGGAAATATATTAACATGTTGTTGAAAAGCCAGTCAGGCTTTCTGACACTTTGGGAGAAAGTAAAATTAAATATTAATGGGGAAATTGTTGTACAGTATTATGACATAAGACCAGGAAAACCACTGGCCGTCGTCTTCAGCAAGTCACCGTGATTGTACATGACTTGATATTATTAACTTAAAATGTTTCCTTTGTCAAGGAAAGTGTCAAACTATAGTTTGAAGTTTCATTGACCATGAATGGGGTACCAAACCAATTGAGAACGTTAACTAATTGTTTAGTTACCATGCTGAGTCTGAATATGATTGAAAATGTTTATTAGTTAGGGAAAGAGAGAGTATATCAGAGGTTGAGTAGGACGCATTTATATCGTTCCAGGGTTTCATCTATGATTCAAAGTGAGCCCAGGTCAACCTATACCTGTATATACTTCTGCATCTAAAGACTTGAGGCAGTATCGACTGTGTGCCTCCTTGTTATATTTCAAGAGCAGAATCCTGACTTGGCAGTGGAAGCTGGTGATGTGAACATAATTCATCCTGTATACCAGAAAACACTAAGTTAAGAAATAGTCTCCGGGCACTTGATATATCAGACTCAACTACTCTCATTTCCCAAATGTGTATTAGATCATTCAGATTATGATGAAGACAGACGTTCATTCAATCATTACCCATTAATAGGAGCAAGAGTAAATTGACACTGTTCCAGATTGATATATTTAATTAAAGTTGTGAAAAATAATATACTCAGTTATAAATTGAATCAAATTTATGTAAATACTTTGAATTATCATTTTGAGTTTCAATATTCCAGTATACACAAAATTGTGATACTGGAACAATAAATTGTAAAAAAGATTTCACATTTAAAACTTAACTCTGGGTGTTGTTAATTACTTTTCATAGAGTTCTTAGGTGTATTTGTTGTCATTTTATTACAGCACATTTTACATTACCCTAGACACTAGCCAGATAACAGACATACACCATTATTATACTTAGGATAAAATACGTCGCAGGTTGAGGTCGTAGGGTGGTAGCAGAAAGGTTCCCTGAAAACACAAACCCTATTATCTATTAGACGCAGGGGCCTTCACAGCTTGACCTCACATCTGCATAAAATTCACATTTTACCAATTAACATCAAAATCCACCACACATCTGGACTGTGTTCATTCTCTCTAGTTCCATGTCATTTAGTGCGCATACATCATGACGTTTCATGATAAAGTCTTGTAATCTTCTTTTGTTTTTGGGGTTTGTCCTTATGTGTTTCTTAATCTCCTTCATCCAATCCTTCATGTTGTCCTGTTGTGTAGTTCGTCCCTGCATTCTATCTCTTTGTTGACCGCTTCCAGTCTCATATAGCTTCCTATTCGTATGCCTTCATGAGTAAGGTTGTCGTCCTTTTGTAATCTATGTACTCTTCGGATGTGTAGTTCGGTTGTGACATTTGGGCGTCTTTTCCCCTATATGTGCTCCATCCTCCTTCATCCAATCCTTCATGTTGTCCTGTTGTGTAGTTCGTCCCTGCATTCTATCTCTTTGTTGACCGCTTCCAGTCTCATATAGCTTCCTATTCGTATGCCTATCTCTGAAGTAAGGTTGTCGACTCCTTTCTTGAACCATTTATATCCTATGTACTCGATCGGATGTGTAGTTCGGTCTGTGACATTTGTTTTTCCATCTGGCGTCTCTTTCCCTGTATTCTATGCGATTGTTGTTTCTGTGGCTCCACCTTCTCTCCTCCCATGTACGTTCCTGTTCTCTACATGCTTGACAATTACTGATGTTCCTATAATCCCGTCTTAACTGTTGGCTACCCCTCCTAGTGTATGTTTTCCTATCTCCGGTACCGCTATGTCTCCCTTTCCTTTCGTTGTAGTTATCCTGTCCTTGTCTGCTGCCTTCAATGTGTGACATGTGTTGTACGCTCCCAACGATGAATCATCTTGGTATCTTGACATGCTTTGCTGATGTGTTGACTAGCATAACTGGAAATTGACACCTGTTTCCTATCACTACTACCCTCCGTCATGTCTATGCCCTGTTCATCGGCTATGTCTGCATCCAGGAATTCTACTGTTCTGAATGTCTGCCCAACTTTATAATATGGTGACCTCTTGATCTTTCCTGTGACTATGTTCACCGTATTTGGACGTAAAGTGATTGGCTTGTGTAACTTGATCACTGATGCGATGTGCGTATCATCCTGCATCTCCATGTACTCCCCCTGAATCCTCAGCTTCTGTATGTCAAAGTACAATCTTAAGCTGTATTTCCTCATAAAACGCAATTCCGTAACATACCTTTCACGATGATAAACGTTTGCATCAACGACTTCGTTCCAATGGTAAACCCTAACATTGACATTCCCATCACATTTTACCTGACACTGACGTGAGTTGTGTGCGTATCTTTTCCGGTTTGGGTGGCTGTTGTAGCTGTTTGTGCAACCCAAACCTTAACAAGCTAACATTAGCACCTGCATCCAAAAGGCTTCTGATCTTCCTGTCACCTATTGTCATTAGACACGAACTCGGATCTATATGGTATGTACCGTTCCCTGTTGGTATATCTCTCTTCTGTTTTCTGACTACTTTTCTGCCTATTCTTTTGAGACCTATTTGTCACTCTACTCCTGTCAGTCCCCCTCAGTGAGTAGGTCTGCTTTTTCCCTGACTACTGTATCTACAGTACCGAGGCGTCTCGAAAGTACCTCATGTCGTGCATGCATGCTTGTGCCTATTGTGTGCGGTGTAATTATGAGGTTGACACCAGGTGTCATCCTTGTCCCTACACACAGTCTGTCGCGGACTATGAGAACTAGCTAAATGTGCAGACCTACTGTTTTGATACATGCGTGGTGGTCTCCATGTACACATGCTAGCTCTGTGCCCCGCTGATGACAGTCGTAGCATTCAATGACTTGCATTCCTCGGCGACCTGTTTGTTGTCTTTTTCCACCAGTGTTTCCTGGCCCTACATTATATATTTCCATTGGTTCCTCTTCATCAACCTTTGCTTGTTCCATTCCCGACTCAAACCTACTTCTTATGGTTTCCTCTGCGATGGCAGAAGCTACAGTTTCCTTTAGTGTTTTGTGATCTTTTTTGATGAGGTGTAGCTTGATGGCATCTCCGTTCAATCCTTCTACAAAGATACTAATCAATTGGTTACCTAACTCTTTTGTGTCTGTCATTCCCGATGGGAACACATTATCAATTATGCTGAACAGTAGATCACTGTACATCTGTACCGTTTCCTCTCTATTTTGCATTAGCCTTCTTAGTTTTTAACCACCCTAGGTGTACGTCTTGTAACTATCCGTATCTCTTCGTCAATTCTTGCTTAAAATCCTGCCATGATTCATTTGGCACTGTGTCCAACCTTCTTCTAATATAATCTGCCACTAGATCCGCACTAGTGAGAAAAGCTAACAATCTCCTCTCACTATCCGAAGCCTGTACCGATAAGGAATATCTTTCTAATTGTAAAAGCCAGGCCTTACATTCAGTAGCTTTACCGGAAAAAGTGTTAACATTACCTGTAACATTGGTAAACTTGCTGTTTTTGTCCAGCTTGGCCAATGTATCTGACACTTGACGTAACACGTCTACAACTGGAATAGTACTCTGTTCCATGTCTTGAATCTAAAATCTGAAACAACTATTCTATTAGTGGGAAACTTTCTTGAGGTTCTGAAAGGAAACTAATTGTTTCGGTTAATTGTCTTGTATTGCAAGAAAACAATTGTTATGCACAGCAGATAACCACATACATTTTTTTTTCAAGTAAACATTCAATGTATCTAACTGATATTAACAATTAATGTCTTGTCGCTGGCTCCTGATGAAGGTGTATTTTCCGGATCGTTGGTATAAGTGTGCCCACTATTTTCCCGTTCTTTTTTTCTAAGTTCTCTGTTGTCAGAGGAGGTTGTAGATACTCGAGTTTTACTGTGCGTACTGGATCACCCTGGTGTGATTATAGTTGACCCGATTGTGGAGTTAATATGTTATAGAAATTGTCTCTTACTGTATTGTCGTCACCGTTGACTTGAGTTCATGCGTTGACCTTCTTTCCACTGAGTTGTTTGTCTGTCTGGTTGACCTGACCTTGTATAACTTGCCTGCTCTGCCCACGACTCGTCAAGTGCATGAAAAGATGTAGCTGCATTCAATATAAGTTGACTCATGAAGACGAACATCTGATGGCAAATTTTGAACACCTGCAAACTGTGTTGTGTTCCTCAGTTGTGCTTATCGAAAACTGGTCATGTGAACCGGCACGTATATGTCTTTTTACTCTGTCGACCCTGATGTGGTCACTCATCACTGGGTTCTGACAAGTGGTCATGTGTAACAGGCGTAATATTTACACAAGTGGTCACGGGCACCAGAATAAATGTATGATGTGCGAAGTTGCAACCCAGGTTCAAGGCTTTTGAAGTTGTACGTTTATGTACTGACCCTCTTGTGCGCCCGTTCTTATTTAAACAATGATTATAATGACCTGTCTTTGTTCTTGTGTATGCTTGTCTGTTACGTTAGTTATTGGGCTTGTCTTGCTAATGTGACTGCTGAGTAATACTTAATGACCAGACAACTATGATGACTACAATGACTGATCGACTCGTGGCTGACTTCAAAATTAATTTATTGTTGTCAATAACATATTTACAGTTGGCCATCTCCGTGCCTTATTATAAAGATAACAAGAATACACATGACTTCTACGCTGAAACTTTCATATAGCATGTAATTCACTAGTCACGAACTAGTTGATTAATGCTTGACCTCTGCTGACTACTGCAACCCTGTCTACTATTCCATACTTGTTAATGGGCTGTTCTCAGTATATTCGATTTGGCATCGAAATATTAGCTGTGTCACCACCAGTGTTGAAAACTACTTAGCCACTAGAACTGATCTTCATAACGTCTGCCCTATGCGTCCGACACTGGACCACTGCTTCTAAACACATGTTCTCGACTATCTGCGCTTGATTAACTATTCGAGCGTTTACCTACCAATGTTGTTGAATGAACTGCTGGGGATATACTTGGACACAGCTCGACGTGGACTCTACTTGTCGTGAAAACATCTTTCCTGTCTTTTTTTCTGCAAACTACAGCGGTACCAAAAATACAATGGTACCTGAACTCTCTTGTCAGCGCACAGACTTATATACTGCTTGTGACGTATGAACAAAGTTCCCCCTATCCACTAATTATCAATCGTTATTCTAGTCATTAATATTGAGAAAATAAAAACTATGATAATTAGCAAAACAGACGATAAGCCCATATTAAAGATAAGCGTAAATGGGAAAATCCTAGAACAAGTTGAGCTACGTATATCTTGGTCATATAATAACAGAAGATGGCAGATGTGAAACAGAAATCAAGAAGTGAATAGGAATGGCCAAAGCTACATTCAACAACATGAAACATATACTGACATCTAAACAGTTATCTCATAAATTAAAACTGAGAATCATAAAGTGTTTTATATATATATTCTGCATTTCTGTATGGTGATTTGAGGCTGTTGAAATGTGGATATATAGAAGAATGGGGCATATCTCATGGAAAGAGGATAAAACAAATAAGGAGGTCCTAGAAAATCTAGGTATGAAAAGAGAACTAATGAGGGAGGTCAAAGTTCGGCAGCTAAAATACTTTGCCCACATGAAAAGGCAAAACACCTTGCAGAAGACCATAATAGAAGGGAGAGGTAAAGGGAAACTTGCAAGGGGAAGACAGCGCTATAAGTGGGAAGATAACATCAAAAGGTGGACAGGAAAGAGTCTATCAGAGTGCACCACCAAGACAAGAGGCAGAAGACGCCGGAGATCCATTACAGCCAACCTTCGTTGTGGAGATGGCAGCTGATGATGATGATGATGATTCTAATTCCAATTATCTGTCTTTTCTATCACATTAACTATAATTTCATGTTTTGAAGTGTTAATCGCATGTGTGAGAAGTATATATGTATGTCTGTAAGTGTGGGTGCTTGTATGCGCACATGGTTTTTGTCCTTGTATTTGCATTTACATTTCTTTATATTTGTATGAATGATTGTAATATCCATTATGTGGAATATTTTCATCTGTTAAATAAACACATTTGTTTGTGAAAATCAATAAAGCATTTAAAAAGAAAAAAAAAGATTGTTCAAGAGAAGTGTCCACTCCTCCCAACCCAACCAGTTGTGCTGCTATTACATAATGACATTAACATCTTTCTAAAGTCACCGAAATATTAATAAAAGGTCATCCTAACTAGCTTCAGCGTCTGAACTTTATTATCCTTTTATAATTTATTTTTTAACCATAGTTTTGCTCTTCCTTTCTTCACTGAACAGCTACAATCTTATACATGATAACCAATCTGGATTTCGACCCAAACACTCTTGTCAATCCTTGTTGACTAAGATTACCGAAATCTGGCATTCTAATATCAACTGCGAAAAAATAAATGGAGTATTATTAATTGACCTTTACAGAACATTTGACACAATTGACCACAAAAGCTTGCGGTGTACACATTTCATCCAAAAGTGATCAAATTAATAAAATCATTCCTTGAAAACAGAACACAACGAGTCTTATACAATAATGTGCTCTCTAAATCATACACCACTACAATGGGTGTCCCGCAGGGCTCGATACTAGGATCCTTACTCTTCAGCATCTTCATCAATGACCTGCCCTTGTCATTGCCACATGACGATTGTCTTATGTTTGCTGATGATACCACAGTAACAGTAGCTGGCACAGACATTAACACTGTTCAGTCTCTTTTACAGCATCACCTGGACATTGTACAAGCTTGGTGCACTATTAATAGTATGTCCATTAATAAAAACAAAACTGAATCTTTGATTATCTCAACCCGCAAAAAGATTGTGCACTGTCAACCAAATACGTTATCTTTATCTCTAGACGGAGAAAGTATTAAGCAAGTTACGGACCACAGCCTGTTGGGTGTGGTCATCGACCAGTCTCTAAGCAGGAAGTCACATGTCTATTTCATCGCAAACAAGATCTCACAACCAACGGGCTGATCACCCGTTTGCCAGACACTTTGATTACGGAAACAACGGCAAATGGGTTGATTTGCCATTGCCCTAAAGACGCCACTAGGCGTGATGGGAAACAATGGCAAAGAAAACCTATCTGCTGTTGCCCTAAGACGCCACTAGGCGTAATGGCCACTGACTGCTTTGACGGTCGGTGGCTAAGGACAGAAGAAGAAGAAGAAGAAGATCTCACAAAAATTGTTTCAACTCTCAAAAATCAAACATTTTTTATGTCCGCACTCTAGACTTATATTCTATTGTGCACATATTCAAAGTCACCTTTCTTGTTGCTCAAATATCTGGAGTCGCTGTGGCTTGTCGTTTTTGAAACGCCTAGAATCCCTACATATAAGGGTGCTACGACTTGTTTGAATGTTCTTCCTCTTAAAAAGTTCTTCTTCTTCCAAGATCTTCTGTTTGTGCATCAAATTTTACACGGCAGAACGCCTTCATACTTGCAAATGTTCTTTCGCTATAAAAACTGCTCATATTTTATACGTCGCGACCTACTTTTGGACCTTGCAAAACCTCGAACTGACCTCTTCCGAAGTTGTTTTAGTTATGCAGATGGTTTAGCATGGAATTCCCTACTCAAGTCTGTCAAAACTGAGATTTTCATCTCATTCAAAAGACATCTGTATTCACATGTCATGAAATCTTGTACACACATTTAACGACAATTCTGTTTCAGTTATTTCAACGTTTCCACGAGCATTTAACTGTCAATGTAATATTTTAAATTTTAAATTGAGTTTTTTATATTAAGTAGCTTTATTGCTTGACCTCTTTTCTCTCTCTCTCTCTCTCTCTCTCTCTCTCTCTCTCTCTCTCTCTCTCTCTCTCTCTCTCTCTCCCTCTTTCTCTCTCTCTCTTTCTCTCTCTATCCCTTTGTCTATGTGATTGAATGACTATGAGTAAATGTACTTGCGTATGCTCAGGTTCTGATTGTGATGATAATATTAATTAATCCTGTCTGAAGTTGTTAATATTTTAATTTTAATTTGTAAAATTCTGAAAATTGTATTGTAGGGCAGAAATGTAAAAAGGCAATTATGCCTATTTCTTTACCCTGATGAAATAAAGATTTCATTCGTTCGTTTGTTCGTTCCTAATTTTCTTCGTTTCGTTGTTTTCTGCTCATTCACAAACTCTCCATGTCCTGTTTACTTTTTCATCTCAGCTTATTTTTATACTCTAAGCTTATTCTTTCAGTCAGTTTCGTGCGTTATTACGTCAAACCTGCAAAACTAGACATTGAAATTTAAGGGACGAAGTAAGATATATTTTAAGAGTTTAACATGTGTAGACAATTCAAAATTTCTGGTCGTGTTGGGTTGTTTTTTTTCGGAAATTAATGATTGCATTTTTACATCGAGTATATTAACGGGGAATTTTTACTTCCTGAACTCTCGAGCCTTTCCGTTGACGTTGTTTGGAAGGGCAAAAACCTTGGAAGAAAACATTGGGCGTCCACAGTAAACATCTTTTGTGTGAGCGCGTCATTAAGAAAACTTGTTTCTAAGAAATTTACCTGCATACACAGTTGCTGGCAGATATCGATATAATGACCTCGAATAGTAATAAAGCTGATTTTACAACGAAAGGGATTATTTTCACGTGCCTGGGTATGCTGTTTCTGCATGTAAGTAGTTTTATTTCTCAATATTCTTTGCGGCGTACATGGTTCGTAGCGACTGTGGAAAAAAAAAATACCTAGAAAAGCCTCGAAACACCACAGGTGACTTCATAGCCTGGAAAAACAGTAAAACTGGCTAAAAACCTTGAATTTACCGCATCTGACCATGAAAAAAAAAAATGAATCAAATGTCGGATGCATGAATTTTCTGGTTTTAGTGGTATTTTGTTAAGCATTACTAGTTACCGTTTCACCCCATACTAAAACTACTTTCAAGACGTTTCGGAAGTAGTCGTTAAACATTGAAATCGCAACTTTACGGTCCTTTGAGTCCCAAGAAATAGATCTACGAACTAAAATGCAAAACTTGCGTCTGGAAATCGTGCTGATTGTCTTGTTCAAGAGAAATTGTTAGAAATGACAAGTTTATTAAATGCCTTAGACAACCGTGGAACTATCAAGAAAGACGTTTTGGGAAAAAACGAAGCGAAAGTCGGGCGCAGAAACGTCGTACCTATAGGTGGCTTTTTTCATTATGCTGTGTCGGTTACCGTAACATGTTTATTTCATTTCGCTCTGAATCGAAAGTTTTCGTTAAAGATTACGAATGCACAATGTTTACTGTCTTATTGACCACGAGAAACACATAGATCTATGCAGCTAACACGTGAGATAAGATTTTTGTTTGGAAATCGTGCATTGTTGCCGGTTTGAAGTGAAATGGTTGGAACTGGAAAATAATAAAAATTGAAAATCCCCTGCAAAACTAAACATTACGGAGGAGTACATAATATATATTTAAAAAAGAGACAAAGTGACCGGGGGGGGGGGGGGGGGGAGAATTAAGAAACTTGCTTTGTCGCAATATATTAGTAACAATGTTGACAGAAGGGAGTGGAGGGTTATGAATAAATGAATGTTGACAGACGGATTGATGAAAAGCAGTTGGAGCTGAACAGACATGACATTTGAAAGTGTAAAGAAAGAGTAACTGTATTTTTTGTAAATTCAGTTAGCCAACCTTCAGGTCATTAAGGAGCAAAGCCCTTTAACAGCCTTGTGCCAATTCGTCCTGTAAGTATACTGTGCCATCTGCTCAAGTTCTTTCCATGTCTCCTTGTCGCAAGTGTGGAAGTAGAGAATGTCTGAGTTTAATCAGAATATGAATGAATAATGTAGAAACAGAAAAAATTTTAGTCACTAATGAAAATATGGCGAGTGGTAGAAGAAGAGAGAGAAGAGAGATATCATCAAATATCTTGGGTCTACTTCCGAGCCATACTCTGACTCTGTGTAAGATGTCGTACCCTCGTCCGTCCTCCAATGCTAAATAGAATAATCTACTACAGTAAGTACTACAACAGCAAACATTAAGTGACCGTTAGAATAGAGTGAATTCTCACAGCTTAGAACATATAAATATATTTATTGAAGACACCACAACATTGACCCAACAAAAATAATAATAAAAATAAGTAATGCCTTCACTAGCTCTGAAAAGCTAGTGAATTTATTAATATCACCACAGAAAAATAACACAAGACTTCACTCACTTTCTCAGGCAAAACGTCTCACTCCAAACTACCAACACCCGTACACTTTCTCACTTCCAAGAACATCTAACTAAAGGGGTTAGGTCTCCAGTTTCGCAAGGAAACGGTCACTCCTTATTGTAAAAATCCTTGTAAGTAAGTTACTTTCTCTGTGTTACGTGTCTTTTATATAGGCGTATTGTTAATGTTAATTTTGTAGTAACAGGATGGTTCCTGTGGCCAAGATGACGTCTCTCAGACACCGCAACCAGCCCACACCACTCAGAATGATCTGAGTCACAATGGACGAAATGGACTATATATAATTTATTTAGGATGGCACGCAACTCCACAAATAAATAATTCAAGCCAACATAGAGTGGCAGATAAAATTTCGTAAACGATATACCGTAGGCAGTCAGTTCATGTCAGAAACGCTGTCCTTTACTTCTCAATATGATATCTTTCTATCAACACTCGACACTGAGCAATTATACTTCTGGTCAATACAGATAACTAGATAACTAGATATATCTCACCGAAGATCTTGATGTATTAGTGATAATATAACCCCATTATAAACTTTTCAACAAAAGGAGCTCAAACACATAAGTCCACTCGCCATGAAACACACTCATATCAGGCCAGCACATCTCCTCCTCTAGTTTCACGTGAGCCAGCCAAGCATATCGGCTTAATGTCACTCACCCGTCTTATCAGTGACCCGTATAAAATAAACAAACAAAAAGCCCAGTTGAGCTAACCACCTAATAGGCAAAATCTTATGAATTTTAATCATATTACCCCCCCCCCCCCCTATTTCACGCAAAATAATGGAAACAAAGTTTTCATTATTTCCGTGGTGTGAGTATAACTTTGGTAACTTCAAATTTCACTATAAATAAGAACTAGTATAGCCCCCACGTTTCTGCCATAAGGTATGCAATTTAACACTCAAGTGCGGTGGCTGGTTAATACCAAAGCCAATTTCTACTTTAGACAAAATCCTTTTTAACCGCAATGTGAGGTCGCCATAACTAATAGTACTCAACATATTAAAAAATGATGGTAGCAATATATGCACTCACATACCTAACACAGTCAAATAACGCATATCAGACAAGTCCAGTATTCGTTGTCAATTAATTAATTCATGATCAACATAAAAAATGCAAAGCAGTAAAGAATAAACAAATATGCTTACTTAGTCATTCCCCTTCTACCGTGAGGTGTAGAGATTTGGAAGAGAGAGCGCCAGACTATCCGATCGGCTGTCTTCCTCCTGGCCTGGTTCCATTCTAGTCATCGGTCCTTCAAAGATTGTCTAATATTATCCTCCCAGCGGACTCTGGGTCGTCCTGGGGGTCTGGATCCCTGACTCTTTGTTTCCCATGCTTGTTGTGGTAGCCGATCTTCTCCCATTCTGCAGACATGGCCACACCATCTTAGTTGGGACTGTTCTACTTGGGTCTGCAGGGGGTAGGATTTTAGGCCTTGATGTATCGTCTGGTTGCGGACCATGTCTCTTCTTGTTGCTTCAAACACCTTCCTCAGATACCTCATTTCTGAGCTTTGGATCTCGCTTTTGTGGGTTGTAGTCATTGCCCATGACTCGCATCCATATGTCAAGACTGGGACATAGGTGGAGTCGTATACAGCCATTTTCGTTTTCTTACCAACCTCTCTCTTGCTGAGGAATCCTCGATTTATGGCCTGAAAAAGTCTCCCAGCTGCTGCTTTTCGAGTGGCCAACTCTTCTTTGATGCCTCCCTTTTGGTCAATAATAGGTCCGACGTATTTAACATAAACAAATATGCACCATCGTAAATAGATGAAATGAAGCAGACAATCATTTTAGTAAAGTGAGTGAATGCAACATCGTATGCTAAAAAAATTAAAGTCATGTGTACATCTTAAGTACTAGTCATAAACAGTGTATTGTGGTGTCAATTAAAAAATTTTTATCTTGCACCTAACGAAGTTGTGTGTCCAATCCGGTAAGAATACGTTGATGTATGGTACAAAATGATAATAGTATTGAGATCCCTCAAAATGTTTACTTAATAATTAGTGTGAGTGTATTACTGCCATGTGTCCAAAACCAAATATTATTCCGCGAATTAAAACTATTTAACCGCTAATTAAAGCACTGTATTAACAGTAACAATGTCATAGTATTATACACACTAGTGGAATAATAAAAGAGTAAAATCTCAAGTTTAAGTCCATGATCCTCTGCTACACTCCCGTATAAGTCGAACCATAATGTAACTGCAAGCACGAACGTTCAGTGTTCACCAAAAAGCACGATATGATTGTAGCAGTTGCGTCCCTTTGACCAAGCGAATAATTCCTAAGTTACGTCACTTTTGCTTGAGGTGCAGTTTCAATAATAGCATAAAACATGATTTTGCATTCAAAATATATAAAAGTCACCATATTCTGAAATCATCAACAAATGTGTGTATTTATGCACATAAACTAAATATGACAACTGTTCAGAAGGTCCAAGACATCCCTGTATTGAGCTGAGTAAAAGGTGGTGGAACTGAACATTGGCGATATCAGAATTCATCATCATTAGGTGCCGCGTGAACCGGTCAATATATGTAAGTACTGTCAGCAGAGTCCTTGAGCTATTTCCTTCAATTTCCGATGCAAAAGTTATGATTTTTCTCAACCTTGGCATTCATCACAGAGCTTTGTACATTCACTCCTTGCACAGCAATGATAAGACTGGAAATTTCTATCAGCACCAGCATTGTCAGCAAAAAGGTTCATAAAGAGTAGAATGTTCCATCGGTCAACACGTGAGAAAGTCAGCAAATAGATTACCTGTAACCTCATAAGGTACTTGCATCTGCCATGTTGTCAGGTTATAATGTGTCTTTTACACAACGTGACAACACATCCGCGGCAACGTTTTTATTACCCTTGATGGCCCGAATGTCATACTCGTAGGGTTGTAGCGCAAGTGATGCTCTGGCCGCCCTCTCATTTCGAAATTTTGCAGATTTTAGATATGACCAGGCTTTCTAATATGTCTCCAAGACACATTTTATGCCAACGACGTAGCACTGAAGGTTTGAGAAACAATAAACCACAGCGAGTAACTCTCGCTCTATGATTGGATATCTCTTCTCCGTAGGTGTCAATTTACGACTAACATATATAACTGGATGTAGACAATCCTCAAATTCCTGCATAAGTGTACCGCCGATTCCTGACCCAGAGGCGTCGACTCTAAGGATAAAAGGAAATCGAGCATCAGGCAATCTCAAAATTGGTGATTTTGAAAAATAACACTTAAGTATATTTAAAGAAACATTACAAGAATGTAACCAATCAATCTCATTTGGAGAGTTCTTTCTTATTAACGAAGACAGAACTGAAGTGATTTCTGTAACATTGGGCAAAAATTTCCTATAGAATCCGACAAGACCTAAAAGGCTGCGAACCTTTTTTTTTTTTTGTCTTATGAATTTCTAGATTCAAGATACTAGAGATAGAGGAATCTTCAGGCTTAAGAAAACCGCCTCCTATTTTATATCCAAGAAAAGAAATTTCTATGAATCCTATTTAGTTTTCGAAGGTCTAGCCGTAAGGTGATGGAGACGAAGAGTATTCAACAAAGACTGAATTCCAAGAACAAGTTCTTCCCAAGATTGATGGAAAAGACAAATATCATCAATATAGGTAATTATGTCATCGCGATTAGAGAAAATGTTTCGCATCATACGACCAAAAGTTGCAGGAACATTAACGAGACCAAAATACATAAAATTAAATTGGAACAATTCCAAAGGTTTATCGAAAGCAGCATAAGGTTTTGCTCTGACCGACAAGGGGACTTGCCAATAACCTTTAGACAAATCAATTTTACTGAAAAAAGTAGCTGTAGATAGTCTTTCCAATAGAGAATCTAACAATGTCAGAGGTTCAGTATAGAAAATAGCAATGAATTAGTCAAAGTATAGTCTCAAGATGTCTGCATTCTACATAACAATGACCTTTAAAATGTATAACATTGTTAGCCTCATCATAAGTACCAAGGGAAACAAGACCTCCTGTACATGATTAGTGGAAAGAAAACGTTCACGTCTCTGAATAGGAACAAGTATGAAGTTTTTATGATCTTTAAATGGTGTAACACGACTTGTAGCACTTGAAAAAAAATAGTATTGTTAAAACCGCCACACTACCGAATATAGCGACTAGCACATACCACATGAAATCATGGCATGTCAGCATCTGAAATAAAAAAGCTGAAGCAATATTAATATCCATGAATTTCCTACATGAAAAGGAAGAATCATATAGTAAAAAGTCAATGGCAAAAAGGAAAACAAACAGCCAAATATAAAGTTTTGACTGAAGAGTATACAACCAAATTAAACGTGACATCCGATTAACCTCGACATCAACAATGCAACGCCAGGTATCACATCATCAATGATGGATGTGGTTGATCCTATATCAGCAACATTGTC
>JAMPIV010011400.1:130000-193479 GCA_024509875.1 Oreohelix idahoensis
GGAGCATAGGCCTTCAACAAACACATGCCAAGTCATCCTGTCACGTGCCATCATCTCAAGTTCTTTCCATGTTCTCCTCATCATTTTCACCTCTGTTTCCAATTCTCTTCTCCATGTGCTTCCTGGTCCACCTCTGCCTCTCCCGCCCTGGGGGCTCCAGAACAAGGACTGCCCTGCAATGCTATCAACAGGTTTCCCCAGTGTGTGTCCCATCCATCGCCATCGTCTTCTTCTCATCTCTTGTTCCACTGGCACTTGTCCAGTTCTTGTCATCAGTTCCACGTTGGTAACCTTGTCATACCATTTTAATCCCTCTATTCTACGCAAGCACCCATTTATGAAAGTCTGTAGCTTTTTGGTTGTTGTCTTTGTTGTTCTCCATGTCTCTGAGCCATACAATAGGACTGACTTCACATTTGAGTTGAATATTCTTATTTTCGTGTTGGATCCTATTTCTCTTGATCTCCATATATTTCCCAATGCAATGAAAGCTCCTCTTGCCTTTTGTATTCTTATTTTGATATCGCTGTCTGTCCCTCCAACTTTGTCTATATTACTGCCAAGATATGTGTACGATTCTACATCTTGTATTGGTGTTTCTTCAAGTTCAACCCTGTTATCATTACCACATTCTTCATGAAGGACAGCTTACAGAACCGTTTGGGATAAAACAAGGAGTGCGACAGGGATGCCTCTTGTCTCCATTTATTTTCTTACTAGCAATAGACTGGGTTATGAGATAATCGACAACACACAACATAAATGGAATCCAGTGGACTCTGACTAAGCAGTTGGATGATGTGGATTTTGCTGATGACTTGTCTCTTCTGTCTCATAACCGTAATCAGATGCAGGACAAATTGAAAACACTCCATGAGAGGTCACAGCAATTGGGTCTGAAAATACACAGGGAAAAGGCAAAAATAATGAGAATAAATGCAAGTAATGATGACAGAATGAACTTGAAGAAACACCAATACAAGATGCAGAATCGTACACATATCTTGGCAGCAATATAGACAAAGTTGGAGGGACAGACAGTGATATCAAAATAAGAATACAAAAGGCAAGAGGAGCTTTCATTGCATTGGGAAATATATGGAGATCATGAGAAATCGGATCCAACACGAAAATAAGAATCCTCAACTCAAATGTGAAGTCAGTCCTATTGTATGGCTCTGAGACATGGAGAACAACAAAGACAACAACCAAAGAGCTAAAGACTTTCATAAATGGGTGCTTGCGTGGATTAGATGGATTAAAATGGTATCACAAGGTTACCAACGTGGAGCTGATGACAAGAACTAGACAAGTGCCAGTGGGACAAGAGATGAGAAGAAGACGATGGCGATGGATTGGACACACACTGAGGAGACCTGTTGATAGCATTACAAGGCAGTCCTTGTTCTGGAACCCCCAGCGCAAGAGAAGCAGAGGTAGACCAAGAAGCACATGGAGAAGGGAGCTGGAAACAGAGGTGAAAATGATGAGGAGAACGTGGAAAGAACATGAGATGATGGCACGTGACAGAAGGACTTGGCATGTGTTTGTTGAAGGCCTATGCTCCTTTGGGAGTGACAATACAAGCACAGTTTCACAACATATAATATATCTAATAACTGAATGATAGCAAGATTAGATGAACAGATTTATATACAATAATGGAGAATAAAATACAATAAACCTGACAACAACTACAAATTTACACATAAATAGGGCAAAACAGCTAACACACATGGTAATGAGAAGCTCAATTGTAGCAGTAAACACACAGCTTTGTAATGCTGGCCCCACTATTTGAGAAAATCCTGAACCACATCCTAAAGAGCAACCAATAATTCACGACCATGGGATTGGTATTGTGATTTAATGGTTCCCTCGCCAACCAACCCGCCTATCTTACAAACATGTATATACATATATAAATATAACATATATAAAAAAAGAACCCTGTCAAATGAGATTCTTCAAGCCACACACTGTATGTATCAGTAAATATACTTATCTGGTATACGAAAAAAAATTTCTCCTGTCTTCAACCTCTGGCTCAGGGAATGACGATTCACATACAGTGCTTGACCAGGGTTAGACTTAGAACACCGGCTTGTAGCCGGTCAACACCGCCATCTTGAAAAATATTCTGCTCATGAAGAAACTGTAGCCCACCAACTTGAAAAATTGCTGAAACAACGTATGTTCAGATCCCGGCTTGAGGCCTCCAAAATTAGGGCTGTTACGTGTCTTTTATATAGGCCTATTGTTAATGTTAATTTTGTAGTAACAGGATGGTTCCTGTGGCCAAGATGACGTCTAGGGTAGTAAACTCTCTGACACCGTAACCAGGCCACACAACTCAGAATGATTTGAGTCACAATGGACGATATATAATTTATTTAGGATAGCACGCAGCTCTACAAATAAATAGTTCAAGCCAACATAGAATGGCAGATAATATGCCGTAAACGATATACCGTAGGCAGTCAGTTCATGTCAGGAACGCTGTCCTTTAGTTCTCAATATGATATCTATCTATGAACACTCGACACTGAACTATTATACTTCTGGTCAATACAGACAACTAGATAACTAGATACATCTCACCGAAGATCTTGATGTATTAGTGATATTATAACTCCATTATAAACTTTTCAACAATAAGGAGCTCACACAAACGTCCACTCGTCTTGACACACACAGTCGTATCAGGCCTGCACTTCTCCTCATCTAGTTTCACGTGAGCCAGCCAAGCATATCAGCTTAACGTCACACACCCGTCTTTATCAGTGACCCGTATAAAATAAACAAAGAGCCCAATTGAGCTAACCATCTAATAGTCACAATCGTTATGAATTTTAACCATAACACTCTGCTAGAAGAAAAACCACTACACTGTTTCACCTAGGTTGAAATTTTCAGGTTATGGAGATAAGCTCTCTCTGTAACAGTGTTGTAATAAATCCTTTGCATTCACAATTTTCATTGGCGGAAGGCCACAATAGCAGGTGGAGGAGATTAAAACGAATACAGGAATACTTGCACCTACTGATTCAAATCTATCCAATTGACGAGAACTTTTGTTGGCGAAAGAGTATCCAGTTGGCGCACTGGGGCACCTCTTACAGTGATGCCGAAACTGACTGGATGGCAAAGGCAACCGCCCGTAGGTGTTGAGATGATGATTAACTGCACTGATGGCAATATATGCTCTAGATGAATAATCCCGGACGCAAGGCTTCTGCTTACGTGAAGGTAACAGAAATCAGTGTATAGTGGTATACTCCAAATCAATTGGCTGTTAATTGGTCGGGCAGTGTTGCCGAAAATGACTGGGTGTCAAAGGCGACAGCCCGTATGTGCTGTAGCAATAGACACTTTCAACAATAGGCTGTGGCTCGTAATGCACTCCCCAGCCTTATAACTGAAACCTGGCAGTATGACGTATACTGCCTGGTAATAATTATTATGAGCACAATAATAATCCCCTGACAGCAGCAAATCCCACCAGGAAGCACAGACACCTGTGCGGTCCAAGGCTCTGAAAATATACAACAGTGCGATATCTCATTACTACCTGTAGCATACTCTTCCTCAGTTAGTCTCTCACCCATGCATATAATAAACAAACTTCCACTTCCATTCGCCGTTTCTCTCACTCACAAAATCAAAACAAACCCTGCTTTTCACCCTCTTTGCTCAGCTATGCCTAGAAAACGTTACCTCGGTAGTCCCTTCAGTAGGTCTATGTTTACACGGCATGTGTTTCTAAGGCGCTGCGTCGCAAAGTGATTTGAGAATAAAGTATAGACACACACACGCTTTCATAGTCTCATACACTCTGGCAAAGCGAGACTACTGTTAGGTATTCACACCTTTCCCCGCTAACTATAAGAGATTTAGTGATAATCATCCAAGTTGGGAGAACACTGAATGGAGGTATCAAAATTTAGCATTGGGATTACACTCAATATATATCAAAAAGCAAAACTCTTTTTCAGTAATATCCTACACACAACCAAATGGGGAAAAAAACTTGTAAAAAATTAACGTTACCCCGACTCACTGTTCCTGACTTAAGAAAACAACGCGCCCAGCTAACAGTTAATGGTTATGGATGGTGGCTCACTTAATAAAATTCAAAGCATCCCGGTCACGAAAAAACTTACTTTATCTATCTATCTATATATACAGTCTCGTATATATATATATATATATATATATATATATATATATATATATTGAAGCACATTAAAAACGTGCCACTATTATTTATACTGATGCCGAGAAGCTGGAAAAAAAAGTGTGGGAATGGATTTTCCCCGTGTTTGTCATGAGGTACAGAGCGAATGGCTGCTGGAAAGGAAAGTGCATGATTCAACCCACGGGTTTTTGTACAGACTACATGAAAACAAAGAAAGTTGCACGTGCAACACGATTCCCAACAGTTATGACCCTGAAAATGTATACGCGTTGTGGCAGTGTACTCGGTATAAAAAAGGCCGTTGAGACAAAACATCCAGTACATGTGCTTGAAATGCCACGACTATCTGAAAACGACCGCCAACGAGCCATTGGTATGTTGGAGACCGGAATGAGCTCGCGGGCCATTGCCAAAAAGATGAATTGCCACCACAGCACTATTGTACGTCTCAATGAACGTTACGGAACCACTGGCAGTGCCCGAGATAGACTTCGGAGTGGCTAACCACGAGTTACTACCCCTGCGCAAGATCGTCATATTGTGCTGAGTCACCTAAGGAATCGTTCTCTCCCGGCAAGTCAACCAGCAAGAGCAATAGTGGGTAGACGTGGGCAAGTCTCTCGAATAACAGTCATACGACGACTCAGAGATACAGGCCTTACTGCAAGACGACCTTATGTTGGGTCAAACTTGACTCACAGACATCGTCAGCAGCGCCTGCAATGGGCAGAGCAACATGTCAGATGGACTAGACTGCAGTGGAATGCTGTCCTATTCACAGGAGAGAGCAGATTCAACATATCCTTTGCTGATGGACGTATGCGGATTTGGCGACGTCGTGGAGAGCGCTTTGCAGATTGCTGTGTTCGTCAGCACACCTGATTTGGAGGTGGCAGTAATCACATTTGGGGAGGATTCAGTTTTCACCATCGCTTGCCTCTTCACGTCTTCCGTGGAAATGTTAATGCTGTGACATATCGAGATGAGTTTCTGGATGCATTGGTTGCTCCTGCGTTCACAAATTATCCAGACTTGCAGCTTCTCCAGCAGGATAACGCACGTACGCACACCGCATGCATTACGCAGCAATATCTACAGCAGCAGAACATTGTGAAGATCGATTGGCCTGCCCTATCACCAGACATGTCCCCTATAGAACATCTGTGGGACAAGCTTGGACGCAGAGTCTACAGGCAAGTTTCTCAAGCTAATCTGCAACAGCTCGAAGCTGCTCTTACACGTGAATGGGACTTGATTCCCCGGAATTTCCTTAGAGACTTGTGCGTTCCATGCGGAGCCGCTGCCAAGCTTGTTTGCAAGCACACGGTGTACATACCAGATACTGAGGATAGTGTGAATGAATTTTTTTATTGGTTGCATTTTTGGTTTTCTCCCTTGCCTGCACAGAATGCAATGAATTTCATAACAATCAAATGTACAAATTAATGACCAGCAAGGATTCATAGGAAAATGAATAAAGATTCCACATATGTAAACTTGTAAACACTTATATTTACATTTCACACTCTGTTCCTGGATTATACAGGTGGTGCGTTTTAATGTGCTTTAATATATATATATATATATATATATGTGTGTGTGTGTGTGTGTGTGTATGTGTGTGTGTATGTATGTATGTGTGTATGTGTGTATGTAAAGATAGCACTGCAGTGAATGAACAAAAATGAGCTTACCGAAGACAGAATAATTCTTGCACTAACAACTGTTATTAACTCTGGCGCAGAATATCACTTTTTCCAATTTCAAAATTTTCTTGAGTGATAGATACCTCTTGCTTAAATAGCCAGTTAGATTCTGCAGGTCGCTTTTGCCCGTGCATTAGATGAAACAAATTCAGACGTCAGACCTAGGGGAGAGATTCTCCTGGCGACTCAAGATACAGGAAAAGGGCGTAATCTGCCACCGCGCAGGCAGTTCTACGAGCGGCCGATGTTCCCGAGACGAGATGAGGGCGGAAGAATTAAAAGGGTAGAAGTTTTCCCAGAAGTCCACGATTCTCTGTAAATCATAGAATACGGGGAACTAGCCGTCATCTACTAGAAAGGCAGAATAAAAGAACCTTTAGCCAGATGCAGATGTCCTCGTATAAAGGAGTGGAATTAGCCTATCCAACGTAAGACTGAAATAACCAATGCCAGAAATAGCGCTATTAGGAGCTATAAGATTGAAAAGTAGGCGTAGAATATATTAGAGAACAAGACAGGACATATCATTCTGCTAAAAGTGACAGAAATTTCTTCGAATCACGACACCTCCTAATGTCTTTCATGTCTGTCTCCGGTGCTCTTCTCAGTGTGTTCTTTGGTCTCCCTCTACCTCTTACCCCGGGATTCCAGCAAAATATTTGGAAAGTGATAAAATTTTTACTGATTTTGTCTCATTTTAACAAATGTCGAGGTGTTGTCACGTGCTCTCCTTCAGAGCATGTATACACTGCTTAGACAACAAAGATTACGCTGTCTTGGCAATGTCCGCCGCTTGAAAGATGGTCGCATCCCGAAAGATATCTTCTACGGACAACTGGCAGATGGTAAAAGAACAGTTGGCCGACAGCAGCTGAGATTCAAAGATGCGTATAAGAGAGACATGAGGTCATTGGACATAAATCCAGCAACATGGAAGGATGAAACTGCCGATCGCACCAAGTAGCAATGCTATATGTGGCGCCACCTCCGTTTAGGGGACAAGAAGCTCACACAACAAGCAGAAGAGAGGAGAAAACGTCGAAAGGAAATCCAGGAAAATAAGCAGCTGAGTGCTGTCACCTCAGAGGCGCAGTCGCATTGTAAGTTATGACTGTGTCACGGAATTGCCTCCCCTGGTTTGCAGTAGTGGTCCACCAGAGGCCAAAACTCAAGAGTATCTAATATGGGCCTTCAAATTTGTCAACGTTCGCTCAAAATTACTCTTGGCAGAGCTGTAGATAGAAGGATAATGATGCTTCTATCTCAAGGGAGTGATCATAAGATATTTCTAAAGTCAAGAACAATACTGCTTTGGGCAGGGCAATTTTAACTTATATCTGATCCGCCGCCTTTTATGAAGATTTATGCTAATTAGTTTAAGCTCGTTCAAGCCTCCACCCTGATTTACTCAATGGAATTCTTCTTATAGTATAGCTATGTTTAGAGTGTATTTAGTAAATTGACTGAGACAAATATTCAGTACATTAAAAATGACTCAATAGACATTAAATTTGTATATTTACCAATAACATTTTTAATAATCACTTAGGTTTTAACACGGTTTTAAAAAATGAATAATTATTTATCAGAAAATTATCATCACTGTGCGATCTAATGGTAGTTTGTAATGGAGGTCACTTTGCAGCTTTTATGTGTTACTTAGCTGTCAGTGACGGTTCTGCTCCTTCTGATGGTTTGGTTCTTGGTAGAATGGATCGCTGACCCATTGAGTTTCCCGACACATAATTATTTGTCCTTTGGAGAAGAATTAAAGTCAGTTCAGTACCTTCTTCAAGACCAGACAGCAGTCTGTTTTCTGCGACAAATGTCAACAGTTTATCTGTGCTAGAAAGATTTCAAAGCGTCGATGGACAATATTTCTTAAACTTTTCACAACACTTGTCTTGTCTTGTCTTTGATCCACCATCACTATGCGTTAGCTCTTGGCGATTTTGATGCGCTAATGTGAAACTGTGTGGTTCTTGTTAGTTGTTCAGATCTGCAGTATATGGTATTTTCAATGGTTGGGTACTTTGGCAGGAGCTGTTGTCTCATCTCTTGTAGTGCTTGGCAGAGCAACTGGTGAAGTTCCTCTGTTTCATATGGGTGTTGGCAGTGTCTACAGTTTGGGCTATTTTCTGGGTCGATTCTATATCTGTGAGAGTTAAGTAAGCAGTGTCCTGTCCGTAATCTGATAATTTGCGTTTGGTGTTTGCACCCAAGCTGATTTAAAGCATCTTTCTTAGATGGTGCTGGTAGATGCTTGAAGAGCCGTCTTCCTGTTTTTGACATTGCCCAGGTGTTTAGCCAGTTCTCTTTGCAGTTGTTTTTAACTATTTGTTTTGCTGTAGTGATATTGACTGGCTGGTCAGGTTGTGGCATTGATGATCCTCTTTTCGCTAGTTTGTCTGCCACTTCATTTAAGGGAATGTCTACATGTCCCGGTATCCACTGCATGAAGATGTCAATTCCATATATGTCTTTGAGCTTGTGACACATTTCTGTGATTTTTTGAGTAGTGTCTGTTGAGCGTATTCTCCAGTTCTGTATGGCCCTAAGGGCAGCCTGTGAATCGTAGAATATTACGATGTCGTTGGGCTGTGTTTCGTTATTCTCAAAAAGCTCAAAAATCTTAAACATAGTTTTTTGGATGGTAGCAAATTCTTCATCATAGTTGGAGTAGTGGGCTCCACAAGGACCTGCTATTTTGACTGAATCACCTTTGTTGGGGGAGGGGGGGAATGATTGCACCGTATTCCGCATTGATTACGGCTTTAAAGGCTGATCCATCAATGAAAGCATGGATGATGTCCTCTCCATAGGAGTAGATAGTTTCCATGGCGAGTGATCTAAGCAGTGTGGGCGGGAGAGTCGTGTGTACCTCCACTTCAAGGTTTGTTTGTATTTTTGGCGTTTGTAACTCAGGATGTGGTTGTAGATCAGGTACAATTTGGGTTGTTAGTCGTATTTCTAGCTTATGATGTTTCCCTACACATTCCTGGTACTTGCTTGTGAAAGATTAACTTTATTTCTAACAAGTTATTTACAAGGGTTGTTGTCTTCTGCTCGTAGAAACCTTTCAGCTGTTAAGATGACTGCTTTCTCTCTTCTAACCTCTAGGGGCTCGACATCAGCAGAGATTTCACATGCATTAGCTGGAGTGGTTCGTAAGCCTCCACAAACAAACCTTAATGCTTGATTTTGGATGCGTGTGGTGGATTTGATGTTAAGAAATGTTGTTATGTACTCTTAGTGTACTGAATGAGGTCAGCTGTGAAGGTCCCTGAATATAACAGATTATTATGGTAAGTGTACAGGGTACCTTTCTGCTACCACTTTTATGATCTCATTCAGACTTATTCTTTGACTAGAATGTATGATGACTTCGTTTGGTGTCTAGGGTTATGAATATGTAGTGTACTGTTGCATTAGCCAACTAAACATATAAACAACTATTTTATTATCCAACTCAACGCAACAATACTACGACAATCACATACAAACTACACTTTAAAAGACTATCTTAAGTAAGTCAGTGGTTGAATTTTGTGTAACGTTAATTTTTTACCATTTATTTTGTCCTGACTCTATTTGGTTGAATCAGGACTGACAATCAAAGTGAAATCAAGGTAATTATTTACATTAATCAATTTACACAATGGATCTTCTGTCCATAATACAAATATTATTATAATAAAAGTGTGTAGGTGTAGTTTTCTAAATTAGGTTAATACTGGTATATATATAATGGTAGGTTGTTGGTTAACATCCCTCCCTATAGTTCATTTGCTTTTCATTTGTCACAGGTGGAATTTTTTATTAATATTTTCAGTCTTTATTCTTAAAAAACTAGAGTTCATAGAGGTTGAGCTTCCTGGTGCCGAACAGGCACTTATCTTCGAAGTATAACACCGGTAGATCTTTTCCTAGGCTCGCTGGACAATCTGTTCCACTTATTGAAAGGCAATGGCACCCAGCACGTGCCCGAAATATGCAAACAGTGTCAGGAATCAATCAGTTCCCACGAGCTTGGTATTACGTTAATGACAGGGCCACAAAAAACCCTGAAATAAGAAGGTTATGCATCCTTCTTTATAACAAGCATACAATAATATTCCACAATTTATTACAGGTACAGTATAAACAAACGAATAGGGTCAGCTCTTGATGACAACCTATTTTACCATTATAATTTGACGTGACAATGGATACCAGTGTTCCTCTCCCCTAATTGTTACAACGCTTCTGCAATTCCAACAGTAATCTTTTTCCATACCATAGGATAGGTGTTGTGCTCCTTGATGACAATCATATATAATCTTGTAGTACTACACCTCTCTGATAGTCTATCATATGATGGATCAATCTCTAGGCTTTGCCTAAGTCTGCCATCGAATCACTTACTTACAGTCGTATGTTAATATCTCACATTCAAACTTTATTTTAAATGAAAGGTTAATAAAATCATTCTTACCACAGATTTCAATGAATTATACACAAGTAAACGATGACTGGCAAACAATTTATGGCACACTTTAGATCTGCCTTGTCCAGACTGCTTTCTATTAGTTTTAAAAGCACAAGCCTGCTCTCATCGCTCCTTGTTTATCAAAGATTTTTCTCAAACTGGCAACGAGCAGTCTACGTTTTTCGATATGTAATGCATTGGCCAATCGGACCATGCACATTTGAATCAAACTTTAAAAAAACAAACTCCCAACTACTATGTTTACTCCTGCAAATATATTTTTAGTTTTAGGTCAACCAATTCTATCTAGTCTTTCTTTAAACTACAGCCAATCAAATCATAGGTACCTTTTAGTCCTCATTTCCCCAAACGTTTTTTTCAAAAACGTGCTATGAAAAAAATAAGCAGGCATGATTTTTGTTTTCGTCAGTCCGTCTTACAATACATAGCATTTTTGCCAATATCTTGGTTATTTATTGTACTAGTGCTTAACTGACACCAATTTTTGCTCAGGAAATCATAAAGCATCCGAATATATAATTTTTATGGCCCTATGTATTATGGTTCATAATTCCATATTTTTTTCTATGTTAGTCGTTCAAATCTAGAAACTACCACCTGTTCCATTCTTTTTCTAACTATTTTCAAACTAAATACGAGACTTGTCCGTAGTACGTTAGAATTACGTCATTCCTTATAAGAGCTAAGGTTGTTTACATGATTCAATTGACGAACATGTTTTAGTTTTGTATCGTAATTTGAAAATCGCCCAAGGCTATGTCGCGCTAGTTGGCTTTTGTGAAATCAACGCGAGACGGCGTCCCCAAAGTTGTCTTTCTATCCCTTCCCTCCTTTTCTTTTATTCTATCACTCTATCGTCTTGAACTTGCACAAGTGTTACATTTAATCTCAAGGACGAATTTCGAAAAGACAGTATCTTTCATTCGGCTATAAGGCTTATCAAAATCCGCATACCGGCTGGCGTGGGGACGAAGAAGCTGGACTCAATTTTTATTTTCTATCTTATTTTTGACTTATGCACTATAATATTATTTAGTTTAGCTATTGCATTTAGAATATCGTCACAATGCGATCTACTTTGAGTCTGACTGAAGGGATGTTGTTAAATCTGTTTTTGTATCGTGTTGCAGTGTCGTTAAGTGGGCGTGTCGTTTATCACCTGGACAGCTCAGTGATGCGGTGTATTTGGGTCACCAAATATTGAGGCGCTGCCAGGGTGTAATGCAGACACTCACACACAAACAGCATTCATGTTTCTCAGGTGTGTAGTACTCGTAATAGGATGTGGTTAAGAGTGTAGTTGTGTATGTTATATATATATCAGCAGATCGTGGACACGAAGTCGTGTAGGCTCTTATTCAGCTACACACCAAACTCACTCCACCACAAGTAGAAGTCATAGACGTGGATAATGCAGATGACTTTTCTTCAACATTTATTACGGCAACAGTACGCTGACAGACGACACAGTCAATCGAACAAGGATCATGGACATTTCATGTGTGGTAACGATTATAAACATCTAGCATCATAAATCTTGCATAGCTCATGTGTAAGATGCTAGTAACGCTGGCTTGACAATCTACGTTCTTTCATACTGTAGCTCAGGGCCCCTGACTAAACGCGTCAGGTAGTGTTTTAACAAATATACCGCACGATAAAGGCGGTTCCAGTTGCTTAATAACAAAGTCTATGAACTTGTTCAATGAAAGTCAAGACTTCATCTGGCTTCACACGCCAGACACTTCTTCTGCTCAAAGATATCGGCCGTAATGTCGGGCCTCTATAATAATGCAAACAACTGTGTATTCTTCATAGGCATACAATCATCCATGCCAAAACATACCACCAACAGGCGGTTTTCATAATAATATCTCTTTACTGGGCTTCTGTATAATAGTTAGACGAATAGTCTTAGTTGGCTACATCGAGCACACACAATGGACTCTGCATGTCAAGAACTGTGAGCTCTACTCACAGGTTGACACAAAATGTTATGCAATCTAAGCATAATAATTAAGTTTCTTTTACCTTGGACAGAATCCGAGAAATACACAAATAACAACTGTCGTCATTCTTGACGAACAGAATAACTCTGGGGAGAATCACTGACATCACAGTCACACTGAAGACTATCTTTCCCCCAGATAATGCAGAGAAGTACAACGGACATACTAGTCCGGTCAGAACCCAGCTCATCAATCCCTGACGGAAGTCTCTCCGTTTCGCGCTCAAAAAACTTGCGCATGCGTAGACAACACAGATATGAGAACTGCTAATCCCCACTTAAGACAGGTCAACACAGTGAATAAAACAAAGGGAAAATAACCCCAAATCAACCTGTCCCAGGGAGTTAATAGACAGTTCTCTAACTTAGATCATCAAAAAGTATTAAATAGATTTACGTCTTATGAAACCGTCAAAAACGACAGCAACAGACTACCGCACCCTCCGGATTAAAAAAAAATGTACTACTTGTTTTTGGAAATACATCAAAGAACAAGATACAACACGCTCATAACGCATGAATGATGAGCCGATGAAACAAACAACATAAAATAATGTCTTAATAACTGGCAGGCTCAATCGACGCACAATAGAGCGTCTAGTGAGAACAAAAAATCACCCCACAAGATAAGAGAAAAAATTTTCTCCAAGTAAAACATATCCGGAAGGTACCATCAACGACAAGAACAGCCTTCTTTAGCCTAAACAACATCTGGAAGTCCTCCCAATACAGCACAAGCACAAAATTAAGATTATATCAGAGCTGTGTGCTTTCTGTGCTTCTCTATGGTGCGGAATGTTGGAGAGTTACAGAGAAGGAAATGTCGAAATTGTCCTCTTTTCACACAACATGCCTAAGAAAAATTCACCGAATCTTTTGGCCGAATACCATCACTAACCAAGATCTGCTTACTCGTAGCAAGCAAGAGGACATGCACACCATCATAGCTGGCAGACGCTGGAACTGGGTTGGTCATGTCCTCAGAAGAGACCCCGATGCCATCACAAGAACAGCTATGCTTTGGACCCCTGAAGGAAAACGAAAAAAGAGGCCGACCAAAAACAACCTGGCGGAGGACTGTGGAGGCTGAGATGCAAAGAATGAACCAGAGTTGGGGCACTGTACGAAGGATGGCCACCGACCGAGCAAAGTGGAATCAATTTGTAGTTGCCCTACAAGACGCCACTAGGCGTGATGGCCACTGACTGCTTTGACGTTCGGCGGCTAAGGATCAAAGAAGAAGAAGAAGAAGAACCATCAACGAAACCTCAGTTGCTGGCGATGCTAACAAAAATCACATACATATAAAAAATAAGTGCGATGTTATAGCAATTCGAATGACAACATATATCGAGAAGTCATATTAACATATAAATCTATCGAAGTCTCATGCTATAAAATCACTATTATCTAATGGATGGCCATAACAAAATGTGTAAAGTCATTATACATACATATGACAATACAGGTGTACAATCTAACTAACAGAAGATGTCATCCACAGTACAAAACAATGCTGTATCCCGAAGATCAATGTAAGCAGCATCCAAATAGTATGTAAGGGAGACATATGGCATCATCATGATTCTCAAAAGCACTCTGTACCTGGTACTAGTTTGCACTGAGAACAATATAAATGACACAATTAGCAACATGCTATAATGTACTATAATTACCACTTCATGTCTAAGTATTACATGTGGCCGTACTAATTTTTTTTTACCTTTATATTATGTCAACTAAACCTTCTCCATTACACCAAAGATGGTAACAGAGAAAGAAAACAATTAATTTACCACTCTAAGGTGACAACAAATGTGTTAATATATATTTTTATATTAAGGAGACATCAGTCTAGAAGTGTATCAGGAAAATCTAGGACACAAGACTTAAGTGGACTCATGTGGGCATCTAGACAGTATGTCTGTCATCACATTATCCAAACCACGGATAGCTCGTACCGTGACATGAAAAGGTTGAAGAGCAATAGCATATCGAGTAGATCTCGAGCTCTTCAAGTTCTTACATTGAATAGCTGTAAGAGCTTTTTGGTCTGTTTCCACAATGAAATGCGCACCAAGAAGGAATCTTTGTAACTTAAGGATTGACCAAACCATAGCCAACAATTCACGGTCTAAAACCGAGTAATTCCTTTCTGCCGCATTCAGTTTCCTAGAAATATACATTACAGGATGCAGAGTTCCTGAATACTCCTGCATTAGTGCCGCTCCAATCCCTGTGGATGAAGCGTCACTGCGAAGAACAAAAGTCTTACCAGCAATAGGTAGCCTTAAGATAGGTGGGGATGAGAACAAATTCTTAATCTGATCCAATGAAGATTGAAATTCTTCGGACCAGCGCACCATGTTAGGAGACCCTTTCTTCAATAGGGTTCAGAGTGGTGCCATGATAGAGGATAGATTCTTAATGAATCTTCCATAGAATTGTATTAATCCCAAGAGACTACGTACTTGTTTTTTTGTTTTAGGCACATAGATATTTAATATCTTAGAAATGTTTTGGTATTCTGTCTTCAATAGACCATGACCAACACGATGACCCAGGAAAGAAATTTCACTAAACGCAACATAGGCTTTAGAGGGTTTTGCAGTCAAATTATGCTCGCGTAGAGTAGACAGTAATTCATTTAAACCCAAATAGTGATCTTCCCAAGTATTACTGAAAAGACAGATGTCGTCTAAGTATGCAATGACATCTGAAAAATTTGAGAGAATTCGACGCATCATGCGTACGAAAGTAGCCGGGGCGTTCATAAGCCCGAAAGGCATAAAATTCCACTGGAACAAACCCCTAAGTGTTGAGAAAGCAGTGAGAGGTTTGGCACGTTCAGTTAACGGAACTTGTCAATAGCCTTTCGACAAGTCAAGTTTAGTAAAGAATCGAGATTTAGAAAGTCTAGTAAGTAGATCTTCTAATAAAGGCATCGATTCAGCATCGAACTTCGTAACTTGGTTCAATTTGCGATAATCTACGCAAAGGCGTATGTTATTGTCTTTCTTTCGAACAATAAACATGGACGAAGAGTATGCTGAGGTGGATGGTTCAATTATTTTCAATTGTATCATTTCATGCAATTCTTTCTCGACTCGTGCTTGAAAATGAATAGGAATAGGATAAGGTCTTACTCTGATCGGATTATGATCAGTAAGTATAATGTCATGCTCAATGACATGTGTGTGTCCAGGAATGTCGGTAAGGACATCCTGAAATGCTTGTCTCGTAGAAGGTACTTGTCGCTGTTCCTCAAAAGACAAATTAGAAGAAACAGTAACTTTTTCCATGATTCCGTAGAAGTAAGTGGAATCACAGGAAGAGGTAGATTAACATCCGAAAAAGTAGTTTCCTCATCTTGTATAACTGACAGGGATGAGATATGACCATGTTGGACTGGAGAATCGTCCGTCGCCTGGAAAATAGGCTGCAAATAGTCTGGTCGTTCATGATATTCCATAAGCATATTTATATGGAAGGTTTTATGCCTTCCTTCAATGTCGACAACATAGTCGACATCGGAAATTTTCGAGACTATTGTATATGGACCTTTCCATGTAATAAGAAGTCTGTTCTCCCTAGAAGGAAGTAAAACACATGCTTTGTCTCCAGGACAAAGTTGACGTAGGCGTCTCTTCTTATTAGCAATTTGCCTTGCCTTTTCTTTAGCAAATTCGGATGAGGAAGTTGCTAGCTTGCATGCTTCAATAATCTTCTGTCTGGGAGCAATGACATACTCATATGAAGATTGTGTGTGTCATTGTCGATATTATCAGCAGTTATCAGATCATGAAGTAAAGACATAGGACCTCGCGGTCGCGCGCTAAAGACAAGTTCAAAGTAGAAAATCCTGTATGTTCGTTGGGGACCTCTCTATAGGCAAAGAGAGCCGCGGGTAAAACCCTGTCCCAATCCTGAAGATGATCCTCAGTTATCTTCCCAAGTAAGTTCTTGAGTGTTCTATTAAGACGTTCAACTAACCCATTAGACATTGGGTGATAAATACTACTCAAAGATCTTTTAATGTGCAGAGTAGACATTACCTGCGACATTGTGTCTGATATCAATTGTGTGCCATGGTCTGACAATATTTCCCCGGGAAAACCAAAGAGCTTCTGCGATATCAGCAGTGGAGATGCTCTTAAGAGGTATAGCCTCTGGCCAACGCGTGCACATGTCAACGCACGTAAGGATAAATTGATGTCCTCTGGCCGATTTAGTCTTAAAAGGGCCAATGATATCTATGGCCATTTTCTGAAACGGCCGAATAGGAATATCTGCAGTCTGAATAGGCGCAGCATTCCGTGGACCTCTAGATTTGACCTCTTGACATATTTTGCAAGACCGGCAATAAATTCGTATGTCTTTATTGACAAATGGCCAAAAGAAAGACCCCAGAACTCTCGACTTAGTTCGAAAAAAACCCATGTGTCCAGCACTCTGAGAATCGTGTGCATGTTGAAGAATTAGGGCTCTCGTACTTTTGGGCACGAGAATTTGAGAATGCATAGACGTGTCTGAGTGTTGTACCATACGCACTAGTATACCATTCTTCATAGTGATATATGATTTGCGATTTGTATTCTGATTCGGATCACCGTTTTTAGCGAGAAGAAAGAATTTCTTTAAAGACGGGTCTTTTTCTTGTAGTTTCACAAACGAGTCATGCGAAATCTGAAGTGATCCTCTTGGCTATGTACTTCATTAACTTCAGTAGATGAAGTTTGAGGAATAAGAGCTTGTGCTCTTGGTACCACTGCATTGGCTGTTTGAATATTCCGTTCTTCCCAGGCAGCAATTTGCTGCGGGATGCATTCCTTAACCCCGTGAATACGACCGATGATAAGATCCGCAATAGGATTAGGTAGAAGACACGCGTGGATATCTCCCGTAAAGAAAGGAGTAGCAATGTGAATAATAGCCGTCGAGCAATTTTCTACTGTGCCACCAAATGTTACACATTTAACCACCTTTCCCGTGGCACAGCGAGGATCTATAAGAGATTGCTTAACCCCAATAGTAGTGCACCCAGAATCAAAAAGCACTGAGACTGGATTACTATTCACAAGACCTTTATGCAAGATAAGCGATCCTCTCCCATCATGCGCAACTGCAGCCGAAAGAGCAGGAAGAGGGTGACCACAACTTAAAGTAGTTACTGTGGTCGGTTCGAATAATGTTGTGCATTGGGGGCATTGAAATGCTCTCCCAAAGTCAAAAGCAGAACAAGTGACAGCATTAGAGTTTTTATTATCATTCACTTGATTACTTGCACCATGAGGCTCTTGTTGTACAGAGTTTCCCTGGTGATGAGATCTATGTTTGTTATGTTTAGATCTACCACGATTATTATTCCCTCTGAAATTGTCATAGTTTGATCTACCGCGACCACAGTTCTGGTTCGAATCCCAGTTTCCACAATCACTATTGTCATTTCCCCATTTATGGTTGTCCTTCCTACAATGTTTACACCACCTCTTTCCTTGGTTAAAATGCTTTCTTTCATCATTCTTTCTGTCATTGAAATGTGAGGTTTTATTTTTAAAATCATTCCGAGGCCTATCAAAGTTCTGCTTACTTCTGTTATCAAATTTATTATAATTTTGAGGAGCCTTATACTGATCTACTGGTTTTTTCTTGATACCAGCTACCTCTGCCTGGGCTGCCTGATACCTCTCAGCGACATTTATGATCTCACACAGTCTCTCCGCGCCCTGTTCCATGAGAAATTTTCTCATGTCTGGAGCCATGGACTCTCTCATCTGTTCAATGAGTATCATCTCTTTGAGATCTTGGGTTTTCCCCAAAGAAGCCCATTTCTCCATATACGTCTCCAACCGGGCGGAGAACTGGTGATAGGTCTCACCCGACAGTAGCCTGGCATTCCTAAATTTCTTTCTATAAAACTCTCCGTTCTTTTCGTACCTTAACAGAAGAGCCTGCTTCAACATGTCATAGTTGTCTTGGTCATCCCTGCTCATTTTGGAAAACACTTCATAAGCTGTTCCCCGAAGACCCTGTGACAACTTTACACCCCATTTTTCTCTTTCTAACCCATAAGTAGTGGCTAATATTTCGTATCTGCTTAAATACGACTCAATGTCATCATCCTTTTCCACAAAGTAATCTAAATGGAACCCCATGGCTGATGAGGAGGCCCCCTGGCTTGCAGCTGAGTCGGAAGTGGAGGGGCTAGTTCCATTTTCAGGAGCATGGCCTTGCAGCTCTAACTCCCTTAGTCGTATCTCATGTTCTCTTTGTAATCTTTTTTCTTCTGCTTCTGCTTCCCTCTGCAGTCGTTTTTCTTCTCTTTCTGCCTCCAATTTCCTTTCTTCTTTCTCTCGTTCCGCCTCCAATCTCCTTTCTTCTTTCTCTCGTTCCGCCTCCAATCTCCTTTCTTCTTTCTCAGCCTCAAGTTTTTTTGCCTCAGCCTCAAGTTTCTTTTCCTCCAACTGCAGCCTCTTAATCTCAGCCTCCCTATCAGCCTCTAATTTCTTAGTCTCCCTAGCATCTTCTAATTGCATTTTCCTTTCCTCAGCTAACCTATGTTCTTCCCTTGTAATAAATTTATCACATTCTGAGGTGACATAGTCAATTAAGATTTGATCCTCCATATTCATTTCTTTTGCAGTCTGAACAGCCGCAGATCGAAACTTGGCCAAATCAGCCATTCTGATAAATGCAAAATGTTCTAACTAACTTTCTAAATAAGTATATTTTTATCTAATTAAATCTGGGTTCTGACAGTTTCTTGACTTCCCAAATCTTAGGCAATAATGATTATGGGGATTCCCTGGGACAATAGAATGTTGTTTATGCTAAGACCCAGATCCCAATGTATGTAGTACTAGGAGAAATTCAAATCCCGGACGAGCCCCCAATTTTTGTAGCAAAGTTAGATTTTGCTGGGGAGGTTATGATGGTATCCTAAAAGAATGAAATCCGTGTATGTATTAACCGTGTGAGGTCAAGCACATGTAGGCCCCTGACTCTATAAATGATGATGATGAATTATGTGCAGGAAACCTAACGCTACCTCCCTAGATCTCACACGGTCACTATTTCGGCTCTAGTGTCTGGTGTATGATGTACCTAGTGTCTAGGGGAGAAATGAAATGATGGTACACAACACAAAAACACTTTAAGTTTCTATGAGGAAGTGAATAAAACCTGTGGTTAAGTTTTTCTTTAAATTAATTATTTTTTGTACAATTGAAATACCAAGGTTTATTTAAACCGAAACTGTCAGATGTACCCAGGTCCTTAACATATCACCTGGGGTTTCTTGTTGAAAGATAAGATATTGTGTAGTTGCAGAAATATCGATATCACATCACACGCCCAAGCTCTTGCTGTTATCTCTTGACAGCATACGTAAAGTGTAGGAGACTTCTTGGCGTTATCGTCACTCCTCAGGTTTCCTGTCACGAGCTGGCAACAGGAAACGAAACCTCTGCAACAAAAGGACACCCTGGCCTTTTAAATCTGATCACTTATTCTTTTATTTAATTTCATACGTGGGTATGGGGTCAGTCTCGCGTGCATTTCAGGTGCACTCATCCCCTAATTTTTCATGACTCCCACCTTGCTGTGACCACCCCTCAGGTCCCTATGGCAGATACGCCACTGTACGTTTACATAGTTTTCCTCAATAATATAATGTGGGGTAACCACATTTCCTTTTATATATTTTTCTCATCTGTTTCTTTTTAAATATAAATGCTTCAGGCATGTTGAATAGTGTTCCTTGAACACGGAGGCTTACTAATATACTCTAATACAATAATATTCAAACATAATCATGACAACATACATTAGTTAGATACATTTCAACGTGAGGACTCAACAATGTCTGCTCCCGGCACGTCCTTCACTTTTTCCCAATAGCAGTATCTAACTTTGGTACTGGGATTAAACATTAAATTCATAAAGCATTCTTACCACAAATTAAGAAATATAAACAAAAGACGCTGACTTTGCAAAGAAATGGCCTCAGTTTCTTCTGCTCCGTCCAGACTGTGAAATACTCATATAGTCATTTATTTTACTTTTAAATTTATCACAGCTGTTCTCAGCGTATCTGAATAAAAAATACAGTTCAACTAGCAATAAATAGTGAAAGCTTTTTGCTAATATTTAGTAGCACTGGCCAATCGAAAGCTTGCGACTACCAGAATTCAAATGCAGTTTTTGAAAAACAAAAATAATTCCAAACATACTCTGCGTCTGGTAGTCGATTGGCCAGTCCGCTTTAGTTATGCCAATGCAAAACGATGTTAGTTTGTGGTAACAAATTTCCTACCGCTCCCCTCTCCTCCTATACTCTTGTTACCCAAGCTAATTTGAATTTACCTCAATGCCTCCCTTCTAAGCCGGTGTCCCCACTAACGTTAAGAAAAAAACAAGCAGGAACAACAGTCTGTCTGGTCGTGCGTTCGTAGACATTTAGTATTTTCTCAACAATTTGGGTAATTGTTGCGCACATATTAGTAGGTGACGCACAGATTACTGTAGGTAGGCATACAAATGTAAAGTAATAATTATTTGTCTGAATTAGTTAAGAATCATTGACTCTTAGAGTAAGGGGACAGAACCCGGATCGGTCGATGTTAGATTCGATTATATGGGTTATCTTTTCTTGTGTCACAATCTGGCGTATGAATACTAGTTTCATGTCATTTTTGCGTCAGGTATGGCCAGAAACAGATTGGTCCTGCTTAAAATGTTCATGACCTGAATTTATATGTATTCCTTGACTAATTAAGATAATTCGGTCTTATATCTTTGTATCTTTGTATTTCTATGTCGGACTATTTTGTGAGCTAAACTCTGGGGTGAAAGGCATTGCTGCGCATGCGCCGATTTGGTGTGTGAACAGGGAAGGCTGGCATGTCGTCGTTTCTATGGGCTGGTCATTTAGAAAGTTTAAAGATTGATCTGTGATTTATTCTAGGAAGGAGATGGTTACTCTGTATGATTGTATTATCAGAGATTCTCCGATGTCCATTATTAACGCCTAGGAATGGCGTGCGTTATTCGCTTGTGAGTGTTTTTCCTAAAGCCAGGTAAAACAAAAACCTTTTTTGCTGAACTTTGTTGCTAAGCCGAAACGAGAGACGTATTATCGTGCATCTCGGATTGCTGACCACAGATGAAGATGACATGTAATTAAGCAGCACTAGATTACTCCAGTAACCAGCCTTATTGATAGCAGAAATAGATAGAAGCAATGAGGACATTTATGGATGAATAACGCATTAATTCTGCTTCATACTTCTCCATCCCAGGTGAGCGAAGCTCACGGAGGAGAGCCATTTTTGATTCCCGCCATTGTAAGACCATCGTCGGAGAACAGAAAAGGTCTTACTATCTGATGATGGTACAGGGAGCTAGATAATATAAAACCCATTACTGTGGTTTAACATTGTTGCTGTAAACATTGAATGAACTTTCGGCTTGAGAAACTTAGCCAAGAGAAGGTTCTGACAGTGAACCATTATTGTTGATGTTTATGTATCCACCTTAACTGACGCGATTAGTCAGTTGGAGCATGAGACGATAGACAACCAGGATATTGCGTGCTTGTCTTCTATCGTTCCTTTGATATATCGTTTTGGGATATACGACACACATGAACACTAGCAGTACAAGTTTCCTGTACATGTCGTGGGAGGTTGGGCAAGGTGACTATTATAAGAGATACCACGTCATAGAGGTCTTGTAATAGCGTTCAGTAGGTGCGAATTTTCTTAATTGAAAATTTGCTAGCGACAATTTGTTGCTATTTTTGTTAGTTGTGACGACGTGTTGTTTTTTCTTCGTTGTTTTTGTAATACTTTTCTGTTCTTTAGTTTTGATTTGTTTGTACTTGTAGGTCTCATCTTTCCTGTCATTTAGTTCTATACAACTTGATATTTATACACTGTGACGTCATTTGTGTTGTTGATTTCCTCGCGGTTGTCATCACAGGTTCTGTGAGTATTTTCTTCAGTTTTCCTATTTGTTTTATTTGATTTCTGCGAATGTTTTCGTATTGTCTTTCTTGGTTGTCCTTTGTTTATGTTGTTGGTTGACATATGCTATAAGGTATATTTGATCATACACTTGTGGTATAGAATAAACTTGTAGTTTATTACTATCATTATTATTATTATACGGTTGGCCTCTCTTTCGCTTTCCTTCAGGGGTCCAAAACATAGCTGTTCTTGTGATGGCATCGGGGTCTCTTCTGAGGACATGACCAACCCAGCTCCAGCGTCTGCCAGCTATGATGGTGTGCATGTCCTCTTGCTTGCTACGAGTAAGCAGATCTTGGTTGGTGATGGTATTCGGCCAAAAGATGCGGTGAATTTTTCTTAGGCATGTTGTGTGAAAAGAGGACAATTTTGACATTTCCTTCTCTGTGACTCTCCAGCATTCCGCACCATAGAGAAGCACAGAAAGCACGCAACTCTGGTATAATCTTAATGTTGTGCTTGTGCTGTATTGGGAGGACTTCCAGATGTTATTTAGGCTAAAGAAGGCTGTTCTTGCCTTATTCATTCTGATGTTGATGTCTTTGCCTGCCCCACCGTCTGGTGACAAGTGAGTATACAAGACCTTATTAAAGGCTTGTCTCCCACAGAGATTGTGATAAAGGGAGCTGATTATTCAAGTTTATTAAAACTTGCTCTCATTTATAGTGGAATAAATTTCATTGACTTTCAGTCACATATTGTTAGACATTATGTCGACTTTAGACTACTTTATCGAGCAAGGGAAACTCCTTGGGTTGACTGCTGAGGAACTAGAGGAATTCGCACATGTGGAATATGAAAAGGCTCGTAGGTTTGAAGTGTCTCCTATAATTGATTTCATTCAGATAGGACAATCCCTTGATTTGTCTACTGAGAGACTAAGAGAATTCGTAAAAGTTAAAATGGAGACTAGAGATATGGAAATAGCGGAAAAACGGAAAATAACATCAAATATGTCTATAGAGGAGATATTAACTAATACAAAGAGAAGCTGAGGCTGAAGAAAAAAGATTACAGAGAGAATCTGAAAACAGAAGATTAGAAGCTGAGGCTCAAGAAAAAAGATTACAAAGAGAAGCTGATGCTGAAAATAAAAGACTAGAAGCTGAGGAGAGAAAAACAAAGATGGAACATGAACATCAGGAAAAACTTTTAGCATTTGAGTTAGAAAAATTGAAATTGACAGACATGGGTAATGTTAATCAGCTTCAGCAACACCATACAACCCTAATTACTCACACAAATTTCAAGGACCACAAAACAGGTGTTTGATAAGAAGAGTAACTCGAATAATTATCAAAATCAAGGTAATCAATCATTTCAAGGTTCTTCTTCGAAGAACTGGAGACAAGCTGACAGCCCTCGATACAGGCGTTGCCACAATTATAGGAATTTCCGCAGAGGAAGTCATTATAGGAACTATCCAAGTCATCCGTCATGGAGACAACAAGACCATAATTATAGAGATACTCATTATAATGAACATAATAATTGTAACCATGAGAACTATGACTCAAACCCAAATAGGGGTTACAATAGAGGAAATAATAATAATTGGAGAGGCAATAATAATCGAGGTAGATCTCAATACAGAGGACATAAATCACATTATCAGGCAAACTCTGCACAGCAAGAGTCCCATGAAGCCTGTGATCAGACTAATGATAATAAAAACTCTAATAATATGGCATGTTCTGCTTTTTATTTTGGGAGAGCATCTCAATGTCCCCAATGCAAAACATTATTTGAACCAACTACGGTGTCTACTTTAAGTTGTGGTCACCCTCTTCCTGCTCTTCCTGCGTCAGTCGCGCATGATGGAAGAGGATCTCTTGTCTTACATAAAGGTCTAGTAAATGATAGCCCAGTCTCTATTCTTTTTTATTCTGGATGCACCACCATTGGTGTTAGACAGTCACTCGTAGATCCTTCCCATGCGACAGGCAAGGTAGTCAAATGTGTAACATTTGGCGGCACCTTAGAGAAGTACTCTACTGCTATCATCAATATTGCTACTCCTTTCTTTACGGGAGATGTGGACGCATGTCTTCTGCTGAATCCGATCGAAGTCATCCATGCCAGGCGTCCGAGAACATTTTATCTAAGTGTGGTGTTCCAGATGTGTTGTGCAGTCTGTAGTATTGTCAACAATGCTGATGACGTGTCAGGTCATTGGCAGAATCTAGATCGTCAAGCTGTTTAGTCAGAGTACTGGATTCCATTTCTGTTGGTTGAGGTCGATGTTTTCATAACCTAATCTATTTGCCAATAGAAGAGACATGGTGACATGAGGCAACTCTGTCGCGCTCAAGTTCTTACCTCAAACTTTTCTGTAAGCTGTCTTTTATGAAGAATTTTGCATGTCTAAGTTGATGTTTTCTTTTTTAAGTTAACAATCTTCAGGTAGATTCCACAATGCCTCATCATTTCCAAAGTCATTGTCTGATAACACTGTCAAATGCCATTTCGTAGTCCACAGAACATTATTCCCCAATAATTTTTGCAGTCTTATAAATCTGACTTTTAAGGCAACTTGATCAGATAACCAACGTTCCATTCTGCTGGTATTTGTTCTTTTCCGAGGCGTTACCAAGTGGTTTATATTATACCTCTGTAGAGGAATCCATATCTGCTTTGATTGCATTTACTGGAATGTCATCTGGGCCAGCTGCTTTTTCATCTTATAGAAGCTTTATAGCTTTCTTTATTTCCTCCCTATTTGGACCTTTACAGTTGATTTTTAGCCCTCTTCTGCTGACTGGATGTCTGGGGATTTTGTTGAGCATGCCTATTGAGATGGTTCTCAAAATGCTCTGTCCAAATCTTCATCTGCACTTGTATATCACGAAGGAGTTTTCCATTCTCTCTTTGATGAGGCTATTTGCTTTTGAGTATTTCTCTGTTGGGTGTCTCTTCTGATGCTTCTGCTTAATGTTTATTTGCTTCCGTGTACGCTACCTATGCCCGCCTCACATCGCGTGTTTGGGGAAACTCTAAACTCACAATGAAGACCAAAGCTGCGGTATATAATGCCTGCGTCACCAGCACACTCCTATATGGCAGCGAGACCTGGACGACTTATGCTAAGCAAGAAAGAAGGCTCAATACCTTCCATTTGCGGTGTCTACGCCGCATCCTCGGCATCTCGTGGAAAGATAAAGTGACAAATGTCGAGGTGTTGTCACGTGCTGGCCTTCAAAGTATGTATACGCTTCTTAGACAGCGCAGACTTCGCTGGCTTGGCCATGTTCGCCGCATGGATGATGGTCGCATCCCAAAAGATATCTTCTACGGACAATTAGCAGAGGGCAAGAGAACAGTTGGGCGACCACAGCTGAGGTTCAAAGATGTGTGCAAGAGAGATATGAGGGCACTGGACATGGATCCAGCAACATGGGAGGATAAAGCTGCCGATCGCACTAAGTGGCGATGCTATTTACGGCGCCACCTCAGATTGGGCGAAGAGAGGCTCACACAAGAAGCAGAGGTGAGGAGAAAACGTCGAAAGGAGCACCAGGAAAATAAGCAGCTGAGGGCTGTCACCTCAGGGGCGCATTCCCATAGTCAGTTATGACTGAAGGGGCTATTATTATTATTATTCCGTGTACACATCTTGGACCTTGACTTTGGAACTTTTGGTTTAGCTTCTGTTTTAATGGGCCGTCTTGATTTTGTTATCTTTGATTTTATTGATGGTTCCACTTGTTATGTATGCTTTGTGCTGGCGTTATCTTTTTCCCTATAGTTATGTATTTGCTGCATCTTTTAGATGTTAGAGCACATTGTATTTGTTGGATATCTTGACCGTAAATTTTTCTCTTGTTTCTTGATTTCGTTGATATCCTACATTAAATTGCTGTCTATAATTATGGACTGTTGTATAACTCTTTGAGTTTTTTTCTTTGTTTTTGCTATCAGAAGATGATGATCCGATTCTACCTTTGCTCTTCTATATACGTTTGTGTCAAGCAATGGTGATCTAAACTTCCTTTAATGAATATATGTTCAATTTAATTTTCTTTTCTATGGTTTGGTGATATCCGTGTTGCTTTGTGTATTCTTTTATGTGGAAAACACTGGAAACATCCTTTAGCTATCTGATTTGAAGCACAGAAGTTTGTGAATATTTCCTCATTTTTGCTCATTATTCATGTTTTCCCTTGATTTCTCTAAAACTGGCGTTGCCTTTCCCCACCTTCGCATTCACATCACACATCAAAATTGTGATGTCTTATCTTCTTATTTTATGCAGACTACTTTTTAGTCTGGTGTAAAATTCTTTCACAGACTCTTCTTTGTCACTGGTTAGTGCATAACGTTAAAGTTTATTTTATTTTCTTTTTAGATCTGTTTTGAATCTAGCTGTTGTGATTATGGGTCCCGCTGCTTCCCACTCAATTAGTGCTTTCTGTGCTTCCTTAGATAGCATTAGAGCTACCCCCTCACTATGTTGTGAGTTTGTTTTTTTTCATGTTATGAGTACAACAGTATTTTGCCTGTGTTTAGTTTCCCCCTGTTTATCCCCTCCACCTTGATACGCACAGTATCAGCAAATGGATCGTGGAGTCCAAATTTCTGCTGCCACATGTACCGTTTTCCCCTGCTCGTTAAATGTTCGAACGTTGCAGTGTAAAATCTGGAAGTTCTCCTAGAAGAAAGAAGGGTATTCGGAGACACAGATTCTTTCCGGCTTTCTCTGAGTTGCCTCCCTGCCAGAGGAACTTCTCCTGTGTTGGATGGCTGAGTTTTAGTTTCCTTAGTTGACCTGTCTATGCGTTTGTTGACGTTTTTGTGAATTAATAGTTTTTTACAGAATGAGAAAACCTGCCCCATGCCGAGCCCTCCTTACTCGCTTGTTACGACATGATGGTAGGAACTGTATTACTATTCCTTGCTTTCCTTTCGGGCCGTGGTAAAACATGGGTGAATTTAAATTAATAAGAGTTGTAAATTTTAATTTTTTAGTGCGAAATAAGCAAATCTGAACATTTTAAACAATTAATTCTTTTTATTTGTCTTTCTCATTAATAGAAAACAGTTGTAAGCACATCGATTGACAAGGAAATTATTAACGCTGCTAAAAACCCAGAGGCGTTTGACATCTTTCATGTTATGCCCAGCGGAGAAGTTATGATCAAGAATGAACTTGATATACTACTTACCATCGAACAATATAAGAGTCTTTACAGTAATTCTAGTACTACGCGCGGGAAGAGGAAGGCCATTAGGAAAGAGTTCCATCGTTGGCCAGGGGGTAAAGTATATTATGAAATCACAGCGTCGCTCAACTCTACAGGAAACCGAACCGTTATTAAACAAGCTATAGAAGAATGGCAAAAATACACTAGCCTTACATTCATAGAGACCAGAGATACGTTGAACCGCATACTGTTTATGGATGGTGACGGATGTTTTTCCCAGATGGGAATGAGGTCTAAAAACCCCCAGATGATAGCTCTACGTTCAAATTGCCTCGTTAAATCAATAATTGTTCACGAGATTGGCCACGCTATTGGCTGGATCCACGAGCACATGCGACCAGATCGAGATGATTTCATTTCAATTAACTTCAATGCAGTACCACAGCTTTACCAGCGCCACTTTTGGAAGTTTGGCAATAATCTTATAAATACCTTCGGCGTTTCATACGATTACACCAGCGTCATGCATTATGGAAATTATTTTGGTGCTATTACCACGCGGGACCCTGCGTTTCAGAACAAAATAGGGGAAGCGACAGGTATGTCATTCAAGGACATTAAGTTAGCTAACTTAATGTACAATCAGGCTAATAACTGCCCATCCCAACAATGTAATTACAATGGTTTCGTATTTTACAAAAATTATACGGGGGCGGGTACATGTTTATGCTGGTGTGACTCAGGAAATTACAACGAGCCCATGGTTCTTTGCTCAAGCATAACCACAGCTCCATCTCCGTTGGCTATCAGACCTGTAGTTATGTCCACAGAAAAAACGTGTTACGACGTGCGCGAGGACTGTGGGGATATGAAGCAGCAAGATAGTAAAGTCTGCTTGAACAAAATGCAAACTATGATGGCTTCTTGCGCCAAAACCTGTAACTTTTGTGAGAAGGACGAAGGGTTGTGTATGGACTACGAGAAAGGGTGTCCAGTGGTTGCAGCGACTGATGCCTGCAACGATGAAGCTTTGGGGCCACTTATGAAAAAATTGTGTCGTGCATCCTGTGGCTTTTGCCCACCAGCAAGCCCATGCGACATCCAACTCCAAATGATAGGGTCCTCGCCAAGCAAAAATGATGGACACAAAATTGCCCCCACTATAATATTTATTTACATAGTAGCGCTGCATGCTTTCTATAACGCTTTTTACGGGCTCTTTAAATTATAAATGTTTGTTATGTACGTTTACAAGTTGCCTGTTTACCTATAGACATACAAGTCTATGTATGCACGTTTCTATGCTATGTTTGTACGTGTGTATGTTTTGAATAAGTACATTTATGTAATCATGCGTGTAAGCGTCACACGACTGTAGGCATTTATACAGATGCTGTGCAGTTGCCTTTTTTCACTTCAATAAATTTTTCAGAGGGTTATATTGCTAGCTAACTAACATAATTCAGAACCCGTATATTTCTGGGAACATTTCCACACTTAAATGCGTGTGCATATAAATTAACGAAATGACTTTTAAAAAATGAAGAGCAAGTGACCGTTCAAGAAAAGATGAAAAAAAACCAAAACAATTGTGTGCACTTCCTGAGTTATGCACTGAAGAGGGCACAGCCGTCAGCTTGCAAGTGTATGAAGGAAACCAAACTTGTCAGACTAAAGTTTTCAATTTTGTTTTGTAAAAAGGCTGCACTGATCAGCGTTTTTGGTATTCCTATACAAAACGTACGTTCATCTTGCACACATCTGTCAGGCATTTCGTTATATACAGTAGAACCTCTATAAGTTGACCACCCAAGGGACTGTAGCAAACCAGTCAACATACGGATGTGGTCAACATACGGAACGAGGCCTATTGTTCTGATCCTTTACTTCCTTAAACAGCTTATATTGGAGAATACAGTATCATACGAAATCATACATAATCACAACAATCAAATCATCAACATCTGTTTTATCATGGTTTAATCATTCTTTCTGAAAAAAGGAGTCAATCTTGGTCTGTGTCTTATTCTTATTACAAACATAAGTGGAGAAAGCACTCTCAACGCTGGCTGCACCACTAAACATACCTGGGCATTTTTCCACAGCAAATGACTTCAACTGCATTATCAGATGCCTGACAGCCTCTTCTTTTGGAGTCTCTGCAACTTCTGTGTCATCGTCACTTGCTTCTTCAACTTCACCAGCTGCTTCATGCACTGTTATGCTTGTCTGTACTTCGGTCAATATCGCTTGGAAAATTCCTTCTGGGTCAGGTTAATTACAGGTTGCCACCTCATCATCCATTGCAACAAAACCTTCAAAATCTACTCCTTCGAATTCTGCCATTGGCGATGGACTGTCCGATGGGGCTAAAACGTCATGCTCTTGGGTTGTGGCAAATCCACATTCCTTGAAACACTTCTGTATCATTTCCGGCTGAACTTTATTCCAAGCAGAACTGATCCAGAGGACAGCATCTAGAGCGTTAACTGATGCAGCGGATGAAGTTGCTTCCACAGGCTGACCACAGATCTGTGTTTTAGTAATGACCCACTGCAGGAGCTGGGTCCGGTAGTGCATTTTAAATGTTTTGATGATGCCTTGGTCAAGAGGTTGGGTTTTTGAGGTCGTGTTTGGAGGCAGAAATTTCAGTGTCACGTTTGTGAGATGTTCCACTTGTGGGTGACCAGGACAGTTGTCTACTGTCAGTAGAATAGACCGTTTCTTCTTCATTTCTAGGTCGATGCCCCTTACCCACTCCTCAAATAGGGCGCCAGTCATCCATGCGGATTTGTTTGATCTCCAAGTGACGGGGAGGTCTTCGGGCTTCATGTTCTTGAATGCGCGTGGCTTTGCTGATTTACCAATCACCAGGGGCTTTAGTTTCTTTTCGGGTGAGCTAGCGCAAAGCATAACTGTGAAACGTTCTTTGGAAAGTTTTCCGCTCTTACATTTGTCACCCTTCATGGCGAGGCTCCTGTCAGGCATCGCCTTGAAAAAGAGTCCGCACTCGTCAGCATTAAAGATGTCGTCGTCTTTGAAGCCTCTGGCGAAGTAAGGAAACTTTTTGATTTGCTTCCACAGCTTCTACAGGAACTTCATTGGATTCACCACGCAACACTTTCTGTGAGATCGCGTGTCGCAGTTTAAATTTCTCGAGCCAACCACTTGATGCTTGGAAATCTTCTGCCACCCCGAATTCCCTTGCGAATTTTTTAGCAACTTCTTGAATCATCGGCCCGGAGATTCGGGTGTTAACTGCCCTCATTTGTTTGAACCAGTTTAATATGGCTTCATTGACTTCATCTAGGGGAGTTTTCCTCCTCTTCCGCTGTAGATCTCCACTTTCCTTACCACATCTCTCCAAGTACTCATGTTTACGTTTTTGGATGTTGCTAACTGTGGTCTTGCTAACCCCAAAATGTTCTGCCGTCTTTCTTTGGCTGCTGCTTTCCAGAAAATGTAGAAGATCAACCTTTTCCTTCATTGTCAGCTCCTTGAGTTCTTTACTTTGGGCCATCAAAAAGGTTAGGTTATTTTTGTCAACGATAAAGTGTATAAAACACAGTCTGAGAGAGAACTTACAGTTTAGTAGTTGAATTACTATCAACCGGCAGGGCAGTCATAGCAAGAATGAAGATTTTGCTTAGAAGTTTGTCTTTTTATATATATATATATATATATAAACAATGGGGAATAAAAAATAACCTTAATATGCCAATAAAAAGTCAAAATCACTTAATAGACGGTTGTACTACAGATATGTTGTCCCCTCCCGCTTGAGGTACTATGGCACGCAGGCCCGTCGTCCTGATGCGAAGTATGACGTCAGCCAACCAAAGCCAAGATGGCCGCCCCCTTGGACGCATGCACGAGAGAAGAGCAGCGTTTTTTGGGTAATGAGGGTGAGAAACCAACAGAATTCATCGGAGGATGAAGAGGCAGTATGAGGACGCTTATGTGGTGCTTCAGCAGGTTTATGAGCTGCACAGGAAGTTTAAATGTGGGGTGGCAACTGTGACTGATGCAGCTCGCTCCGGCCGGCCGCACACTGCGACTACGCCTGACGCTATCGCTGCAATGGAACGAGTGATATGGGAAAACCGGCGAGTAACAATTGACGAGGTGACCGGAACATTGAAGATCAGTCATGGATCGGCGCACCACATCATTCACGACGCGCTGCAGTACCACAAAGTCTCCGGTAGGTGGGTACCAAAACAACTCATCACCGAACTGAAAGAACGTCGTTTTGATGTTTGTGAAACACTGTTACGACGTTATGAAGCTGAAGGGGATGGTTTTCTACACCGAATAGTCACTGGTGACAAATGCTGGGTCCACTACTTCCTGCCAGATACTAAGCGAGCCAGCATGGAGTGGCGACATTCATCATCGCCGAATACAAAGAAGTTCCGTACAACGCGGTCGGCCGGCACATTGATGCTCACGCTCTTCTGGGACTGTAAAGGCCCAATCCTGGAACATTACATGCCCAGGGGACTCACTATCAACAGCGAATCATGCTGTGATCTGTTTTAGAACCATTTGAAACCTGCAATCAGGTCAAAACGTCGCGGCTTGCTCAGTTCTAGTGTGTTGTTACGTCATGATAACACGCGGCCGCACACAGCTCGTGCGACAGTAACGAAAATCACGAATCTGCTTTAGAAGTGTTTTCCACATCCTGCATATTCACCGGACCTCGCACCGAGTGATTATCATGTGTTTGGACCCCTCAAGGAGGCACTCAGTGGCAAGAAGTTCAGAACGAACGATGAGGTAAAAGAGGCGGTGCATACTTGGCTACGCAGTCGGTCATTAGAGTTTTTTTTTTCTCGCGGAATCCAGGCATTAGTGAAGCGCTGGCACACCTGCATTGAACATGGGGGAGGGATGGGACTATGTTGTAATGCAATTAAGCTATTTCATTCCTATGTGTGCATATTTTGTTAATTAAAATATTAAGGTTACTTTTTGACTCCTCCTCGTATATAGAAAATCATTTTTATAATCCTGAACACCACACACGTCGGGGGTTTAATGGTTAGAACTGTTGCCTTCCAGCCAAAATTTCTACTGTCGAATTCCAGCATAGATCACTTTACCCAAAAAAAAAAATAATAAAAAAAATAAAAAAAAAATCCACCCATCTATCTTTAGGATCATCATTGTCTTTTCAAAAGAAGCTCGAGTGTCTTTGACTTTCTCTTCAATTTTTCTTCTCCGTGGTCTATTTTGGTCACCCCACCCTTGTCTTCCCTTGTGAATTTTAGTCTAGGACGTGTTAATTGTTGGGTGTTCACTGAGGGTATATAATCCTGCCGCTTTATCCATATAGTATTTACAGCAAGTGTTAAATAAAATAAGTAAATAAATATATATATATATATATATATATATATATATATATATATATATATATATATATATATATATATATATATATATATATATATGTCGTGGAATATTCTAATCCACATATATAAATTAAAAGGTAAATATAAAGCCTAACAAATAAATCTAATAAAGAAAAGAGCAATGGTAAAATAACAGTGCTGTCACAAGGAATGTACTCGAAATCCCCCTTGTTTTCTGCTTCGTCTGCAAATTGTAACGCTTTCACGTTGATAGTAAAAGCCTACTATATTATTACCCGCTTTCTTCAATGAAACGTGTGCTGTATTTCTTGAAAAAACATTGAGATACCAAGCTGATCAATGACCTAATTTAAATATTTCATTCATTCCATTTTATACACGGCGTAACTAAAGACAGATGGACTAAAGGATAGAGAGAAGGGAGAGGCATACAGCCGAACACGTGCAACACAAAACACGCGTCGCGCGATACACAATTACTACTATCACGCGTGTAAGGCCACATGCACTAACTTTTTCAGACGGACAGTGATAAATTCACTACCCTTCCCAGAGTTAGGTTTTAAAAAACCTGGGAAACGCTTATTAGAAAAGATAACATTATATGGGTTTACGTTTGAAAACATTACAGTACCCAGACAGCACATCTTCGAAACAGGAGGTAGAAGGAATTGCATATTTTGAACGCAGCATATTAGTTCTATTAAATATATATATTTGGGTTCCTTAGGGCTTGCTGACAAAGAATATGTAAAACGTTACGCAAATAGTCTAGGAATTAACAAGTTATAACCAAAATAAAATAGTGGGGATGCCTGACAGCATAAAATCATTTCTGCTCATAAAATTTTTTTATAACGTGTTTGAAAAAAACCTTACGTACGGAAATAGCCTACCATGTAAACTCCAAATTGATTGGAGCGCAACAAATATAAGACTAAACACGATTGGTCGGGCTATAAATACTATCTTTGGTTGTTAGGGGAGACGTAGGAAGTTAAAATTTTTTCAAACAACTTGTCGAAACGTGGCTCCATTGGCCAGACTCGCTGATATAATCACTTAGGAGCGTTAGTTCGAAACCACTAGTCAAATAAGCTTGATAAAGCAACAGTGCGTTGAAGCCAGCTCATATTTTTGCTAAATAAAAGCCTGGAACATAAGCAGATGGGAATTTGTGCCAGTAGTTGTGCCAGAATTCATTGCTAATCAACGTATCTGTGTTTGTTTCCATGAATTGTGGTAAGCTTGAAACATTCAGTATCTTTTAATGAAAATTGAATGTGAATTGTTAATTTATGCCTGTATATATGTGTAGTTCAGTAGCAAACATGATGTAAAGCCTATAATGCTCCAGCCTGAACAGAAGGTGTCGGAGGAAAGTAAAACTGCATGGAATGGCCAAACAGTACACTGACACCTAGATTATTGATTAGACAGAAATAATGCTGGAAGTGCAGAGGCGTGGTAACCATTAAGGAGGTAAATACTGGTATGAAGTATTTCAGATGAAGCTGACAGTTGGCCTAACGCTCTGAACTCAATGTTTGTGATGTATTGTGCTCAGTGTAAAAAGAGAGTATAAATTAGTTATGAAGTAGAAGGTACATCCTTCTTGTTTTCAGGGACCGTGGTCTTGATGGTATTGAGCAGCACCTGGTCAGAGCTTTGCTGAATCCAGAGTCGGACAGCATACTCCTTGGTCCATTTAGCTATCAGTGAGGTGTCTCCAGAGCCCAGGGGAGAAATCGAGCAGAGGAGTCTGTTCCTGCCGCCATCACGCAAGATAAGCTGATGTGGCCAGCTGAGCTCAAAATTATGTACCCCAGCTTAAAATGACCTTGTAAAAATAACATTAAGAGGGGAATTAAATTGTTTTAATATCAGGAACTGAGAACATCTCCAATACTAGTCCCAATAAAGACAAACTATTGAAGTCATGATGACAAATACCAACAGAGCTTGAACAAAACAAAACCAGTATTACCTCATATTACTACTACACAACTGACACACATAGGATACTTTTAATAATATATGTCATTACCATATTCATATTGATAAATTAATATTTATAACATCCCACTTCACCACATATATTGGGGTCTCGCTCTTGTGATTTTGAATCTTTCCCTATTAAAAATATTGGGGGTAATTCACTTCAGGGAATATAAGAATTAAAAGGTATCCTTGGGTGGAATTAAATAAGGTTGAGCTCACGGTGCCTGTGTTGTCCATTAGATATATATTTAGAGATTAAATTGTTGGTTAGACATTGTATAAACTTACCTGATAGACAATGGCGGACCTGGCCAAGTTTCGATCTGCTGCTGTTCAGACTGCAAAGGAGTTAGGATTAGATGGGCAAGTTATGGTTGCCTATGTCACTACGGAATGTGACAAATTTATTGAACGCGAAGAAAGAAGGTTTGAAGCCGAAAGAAAGTTAGAGGCTGAAAGGGAAATTAAGAAGTTACAATTTGAGGCTGAGGCTGAGACTAAGAGGTTGCAGGCTGAGGCTGAGACTAAGAGGTTGCAGATTGAGGCTGAGGCTAAGAAATTGGAGGCAGAAAGAGAAGACAAAAGATTAGCTGCAGAAAGGGAAGCAGAAGAAAGAAGATTGGCTGCAGAAAGGGAAGAGAAGAAATTAGCTGCAGAAAGGGAAGAGAAGAAATTAGCTGCAGAAAGGGAAGCAGAAGAAAGAAGATTGACTGCAGAGAGGGAAGCAGAAAAGGAGGAGAAGAGATTACAAAGGGAACATGAGTTACGACTAAGGGAGTTTGAGTTTCAGGGCCATGCTCCTGAAAATGGTGCCAGTCCTTTTGCCTCTGATGCCACTGCTAGCCAAGGAGCCTCAACCTCAGCTATGAATTTTCATTTAGATCATTTTGTTGAGAAAGACGATGATATAGAGAGCTATCTAAATAGGTATGAACTATTAGCTACCACGTATGGGTTAGAGAGAGAGAGGTGGAGCTTAAAGTTATCTCAAGGACTTCGTGGGGCAGCTTATGAAGTTTTTGCAAAAATGAGCAGAGGTGATCAGGAAAATTATGACATGCTAAAGCAGGCTCTTTTGTTAAGATATGAAAAGAATGCAGAATTTTATAGGAAAAAATTTAGGAATGCTAAACTACTGTCAGGTGAAACCTATCACCAGTTCTCTGCACGAATAGAGACATACTTGGAGAAATGGACTTCTCTGGGGAAAACCCAAGATCTTAAGGAAATGGTCCTTATAGAGCAATTAAGAGAGTCCATGGCTCCAGACCTGAGAAAGTTTCTCATGGAACAAGGTGCAGAGAGGCTGGGTGAGTTGCTAAATGTTGCTGAAAGGTATCAAGCAGCTCAAGCAGAGGTAACAGGTAATAAAAAGAAACAAGTGGATAACTTTAGGGCACCACAGAACTTTAATAAATTTGATCCTAAGGATCAAAATAAAGGTAAGCACCAATTTGATAGGCCACGGTATGAAAATAAAAATAAATTCCCACAATTCGATGAAAGGAAATATGATGAAAGAAAATCTTTCAACCAAGGAAAAAGGTGGTGTAAGAATTGTCAGATGGACAATCATGACACTGACCGTTGCAGAAGGAAACCTGTGTATATGGCAACCCTTCAGGTCAGGTCGACCTCAAGACAGGAGGAGGATATTATGTTGGATACCACTCCAGAAGAGATGAGGAAGGCACAGGCTGGGGATAAAACACTCAAGCCTTGTTTCAGAAAATTGTCAACTTGTCATACAACTCCAGGCAAGGGAGATTTTTACATGAAAAACAAGTTGATGTATAGGAAGACTGGAGCTAGATCCAAAGGTCAAGGACAGCTGGTACTTCCTAAAAGATATAGGGCAGACTTAATAAGGAGCCTACATGTGAAACCAGATGGGGACCATGAGAAAATAGGTACCATCATTCAAAAGGTGGCTCACAATTATTATTGGCCCAAAGCAAGATGGGACATTGAGAATTTTGTAGAAAGGTGTAGCATAGCACATGAGGGAACACCCACAAGTGGGAACATGGATCAGGACCTGGACACGCCATGGGGCAAAATTAGGCCTGACAATAAAAAGAAATATAGATTTGATAAAGTGGACCAAATGGAATGGGAAGCCCCTTTTCACGGACAAGCTTCACTTAACTGTTTTACAATGGCCACTATGCGGAGAGTGCAAAAGGATGTCTTACCCCAGGATAAGCCGACAATCCCTCAATCGGACTTAAACAAACTGGAGGAAGAGGATGTAGAGAGGAAATCTCTCATCAAGAATTTTAAGTGGGGAGAAAGCCCCAAAAGAAAAATTGGTAGCGATCGTTTTGTGAATGATAATTCTGGGAGGAAAAATCATCACTATAAAGCTTCGAGTGGAAGAGACCATACCGGTGCATGGACAAATAGGTCCACACAATTAAAGGTCCATATGTAGCTTTGTTAAGAACGTGGACTGATGAAAAGGCAGAGGAAAACATTACATCTTCATACCAATATGTGAATGAGCTGACCACTCGTTTAAAAACTGGTTGGAAACTTGCCAATGAAAATTTGAAACAAGCCAGGAAGAAACATGCTGCCTATTATAACAGGAAGGCGAAAGACAGAAATTTGGCTGTGGGAGAGAAAGTACTGCTTCTTTTGCCCGGGAGTCAGAATAAGTTACAAATTGGATGGCAGGGTCCATATACAGTTTTAGAGAAGGTATCTAGAACAAATTATAAGATAGATAAGAAGGGGAAAGAAAAAATCTATCATGTGAATCTCCTGAAGAAATATTTGGAAAGAGAACATCAGGAAGAGACACACTTGTTGACCTTGTCCATCGCCATGGAGATGAAAAAGGAACCACTTTCATCATTTGAGTATCCATTACACCCCTGTGAGACAGCAGCACAGGTGAAAATCAGTACACATTTAACGAAAACTCAGAAAGAGAGAGTGCAACAGGTTCTAAATAATCATGCAGAGGTGTTAACAGACCGACCAGGGCATACAAACCTATTGGAATATGATATGAAACTGATAGACCCCACACCTTTCTGTATGAAACCATATTCGATTCCGTTTGCTAAGGAGAAAGCTTTGAAGGAAGAGATAGACTATCTGTTGAAGGAAGGAATTATTTCGCACAGTGAATCTTCGTATAGTTCCGGTGTTGTACTCTTAAGGAAGCCCTCTGGAGAACATAGACTCTGTATAGATTACAGGAGACTGAATGCTATTACAGAAGGACAGGTGGATCCATTGCCGGATACAAATCAGCTGTTTGCCAGGTTAAATAAGGCTAAATATTTCTCAAGGGTGGATCTGAGTAAAGGATAATATCAGATTCCAGTAAAACCTGAGATCAGACAAAATTGTTGGATGTAAACATTTCGGAGGAACGTAATGAATCCCTGAGTTGCCTCTTTGATTGAGGATATTCCGAATGTTTCATACAGGATAATAAAAAGATTATGGGATCCACTATGAAAACTCTGCTATCACCAGGTATATGTTATCTCCTCATAAAGTACATTTTGAGGGAAATATAATGTTCTCTGGACATGTCATTGCGCAGACTCAGAGAAGAGAAATGGTGAATACGGGTTGCGAAGCAGCATTAAGACAAGCACTCACACTTGCGGCTGTTCAGTAACATAACCGAAATATATTATTGGTTGTAGAAGTCTGAGGTAGATTTCATGAGTAGTGCCTACTCTGAATGGACCCAACTACATAAAACCATGATAGCACCACAGCAGAGTAAAGTCAAGTTGACTTACATTTATCTATGTGTATATAGAATAAAGGACTGACATATAATGTCTGTTTTAAGAGGGGAGATGTCGTGGAATATTCTAATCCACATATATAAATTAAAAGGTAAATATAAAGCCTAACAAATAAATCTAATAAAGAAAAGAGCAATGGTAAAATAACAGTGCTGTCACAAGGAATGTACTCGAAATCCCCCTTGTTTTCTGCTTCGTCTGCAAATTGTAACGCTTTCACGTTGATAGTAAAAGCCTACTATATTATTACCCGCTTTCTTCAATGAAACGTGTGCTGTATTTCTTGAAAAAACATTGAGATACCAAGCTGATCAATGACCTAATTTAAATATTTCATTCATTCCATTTTATACACGGCGTAACTAAAGACAGATGGACTAAAGGATAGAGAGAAGGGAGAGGCATACAGCCGAACACGTGCAACACAAAACACGCGTCGCGCGATACACAATTACTACTATCACGCGTGTAAGGCCACATGCACTAACTTTTTCAGACGGACAGTGATAAATTCACTACCCTTCCCAGAGTTAGGTTTTAAAAAACCTGGGAAACGCTTATTAGAAAAGATAACATTATATGGGTTTACGTTTGAAAACATTACAGTACCCAGACAGCACATCTTCGAAACAGGAGGTAGAAGGAATTGCATATTTTGAACGCAGCATATTAGTTCTATTAAATATATATATTTGGGTTCCTTAGGGCTTGCTGACAAAGAATATGTAAAACGTTACGCAAATAGTCTAGGAATTAACAAGTTATAACCAAAATAAAATAGTGGGGATGCCTGACAGCATAAAATCATTTCTGCTCATAAAATTTTTTTATAACGTGTTTGAAAAAAACCTTGCGTACGGAAATAGCCTACCATGTAAACTCCAAATTGATTGGAGCGCAACAAATATAAGACTAAACACGATTGGTCGGACTATAAATACTATCTTTGGTTGTTAGGGGAGACGTAGGAAGTTAAAATTTTTTCAAACAACTTGTCGAAACGTGGCTCCATTGGCCAGACTCGCTGATATAATCACTTAGGAGCGTTAGTTCGAAACCACTAGTTCAAATAAGCTTGATAAAGCAACAGTGCGTTGAAGCCAGCTCATATTTTTGCTAAATAAAAGCCTGGAACATAAGCAGATGGGAATTTGTGCCAGTATTTGTGCCAGAATTCATTGCTAATCAACGTATCTGTGTTTGTTTCCATGAATTGTGGTAAGCTTGAAACATTCAGTATCTTTTAATGAAAATTGAATGTGAATTGTTAATTTATGCCTGTATATATGTGTAGTTCAGTAGCAAACATGATGTAAAGCCTATAATGCTCCAGCCTGAACAGAAGGTGTCGGAGGAAAGTAAAACTGCATGGAATGGCCAAACAGTACACTGACACCTAGATTATTGATTAGACAGAAATAATGCTGGAAGTGCAGAGGCGTGGTAACCATTAAGGAGGTTAATACTGGTATAAAGTATTTCAGATGAAGCTGACAGTTGGCCTAACGCTCTGAACTCAATGTTTGTGATGTATTGTGCTCAGTGTAAAAAGAGAGTATAAATTAGTTATGAAGTAGAAGGTACATCCTTCTTGTTTTCAGGGACCGTGGTCTTGATGGTATTGAGCAGCACCTGGTCAGAGCTTTGCTGAATCCAGAGTCGGACAGCATACTCCTTGGTCCATTTAGCTATCAGTGAGGTGTCTCCAGAGCCCAGGGGAGAAATCGAGCAGAGGAGTCTCTTCCTGCCGCCATCACGCAAGATAAGCTGATGTGGCCAGCTGAGCTCAAAATTATGTACCCCATCTTAAAATGACCTTGTAAAAATAACATTAAGAGGGGAATTAAATTGTTTTAATATCAGGAACTGAGAACATCTCCAATACTAGTCCCAATAAAGACAAACTATTGAAGTCATGATGACAAATACCAACAGAGCTTGAACAAAACAAAACCAGTATTACCTCATATTACTACTACACAACTGACACACATAGGATACTTTTAATAATATATGTCATTACCATATTCATATTGATAAATTCTGTACATATAACTTGTAAGTAAAATTGATTGTGATTCCTGGTTCCCTTTGTATTTGAATCAGGACACATATTCATTCATAACAGCAATGAATACATATTGTTATTTGAAAAGTTATCAGTGACTCCTTTAAGATATCCTTTAGAGTGTTATATGTATGTGAGTGTCACAGTGTTGTCAAGTGTGGTGGAATAAATTAAATTGTTTATCTGTCTGTTGTTGTTATGACTTACACTTCATCATACACATACCCTAGACATACAACGTAGTCATCACACTATTCCAGAATAATTCTGACTGAGTGTTACGTGCAGTCTTTGATATCTTACAATATTATACATAGGTAATTTTTTAGTGCTTAAGGGAAAGTCATTATTGAGTTACTTCCCTTGAACTCCGCGGATAAATACATTTTACTGCGATTTATTCGTTGTTTGGGTAATAATAGATTGTTCTTGCTTCAGAATATCTATGGCCTGAATTTATGTGTATTGTTTGTCTGAGTAGGACAAGTCTGTCTTATATCTGTATATCTTTACATATCTAAGTCGAACTATATGTTCTGTTGTCTCTAGAGAGGTCAAAGGCTATTCGGCGGATGTGTCGCTTGAGGGGTGTGATTTGGCTTCGTCCTGATAGGGACTGTGTGTGTTTTGCTATGTCGGCTTGATGCCTTGAAAAAGTGATCTCAGTGGTTTTGGGGAAAGTGATAGTCGTCTAGACCTATCGTGTATGCTTTACCCCAGGGTTTATTCATCTTGCCAAGGAATGGCAGTTTCATATTCCCTCTACCAAGGTAATCAAAGATACTCTTATGAACTCTCGATCGAAGCCACCATTGTCGATAATTACGATTTGAATGTTTAAGAGAATATATTTGACTCGATGAAAAACGACTTCGATTCCTAGCAGCACTATATTCTGTAGAATGCAGTCTATTGTTCATGACCAAATCTACAGAGCAACGAAATGTTGTATGAATGACTAACTTTAGAACAGATTCATTATCTGTATTCAAACGTGAGTGACAGTTCACGAGTGGAGCCATCTTGGAACCAAAACATGTAGGACTTTCAAGAAGAGAAAAGGGATGCCCGTATTATCGCTTGATCAGTCCAGAGATCACTGCTACACATGAGAACCCATTGTTAGCGGTTCAATATTATTATATGGAAAAATATGTGCTGAACATTATGTTGAAGAATCGTTGCTAAACGAGATTAGGTTTAGAAGTCATCTGAAATATTGTTTACAAGCTGACGTGCTCAGTCAGTGACGTCAGATGATATATGTATGGGCGATACTGAGTGCTTGGCTATTGACAGTCCATTATACCATTATTCTACATGAGTGCCCATGTAACATTGCAAGACCATTTGTCCACTGTACTATGATGTATTATGGCAACCTGTGATTTGTCACTATCTGTGCTGTCGAGTGTGTACGTCCAATTAAACTTTAGAAAAGGTACACAGTCGTTGGTGTCGATGACTTCCGGTCATACATGAGTGTGAGAAGAGAACATTTGTCAACAACACGAACCCTTATCATCATTCGCACATTATACACTCCATCCATGTCTACACAACACTGCGTAGGTCAAGTTGACATTCCATACACTACAGTGGGGCAGGCAACACCATAGGGATCTTGTCAACTGATGATGATAGACGCCTGTCGTCCCGCCTAGGAGTGTTCTGGTGTACTTTATCAACATATATTATATCCAATTAAATATCAACTTTATCAACTGGTGGACCAGCTTTCTGGGTTTGACCTCGCAGAAATTCAGAAGTCAACAGATTACCGATACCAGACCGTTTCCTGTGGCTGATACGACACACTTGCAGTATTGGTTTGCTCTTTGTCAACGCTTCGTCACGTGACCTGTCAAGTGAATGCAGTATGTAGGTCAGCGTTGTTGACATTTTTTACATTAGACATTATAGAGTTTCACAGAACAGTTGGATCAATTCTTGTCAGTGTTAACAGAAAGACAGTATTTGTGAACTAAGAAGTCCTGGTTTCATCGATGGATCTTCTTGTTTGCCATATATATGAACTTTAATATTTAAGGCCAGAATGTTTAATTGAATAAAGTGGCAGTTTGTTTGTTTTCATGAAAAATAACTTTGCCATTACTGTAAGACTGAGCCTATTTTGCAACACATACTATCATACACATAATTTATATATATTTATGTTTACATGTTATTTGTTTGTATAGTATGTTAGTTTCTATGTCAGCGGGTTGTGTTTAAGGTTGGGCGGCGTCCTCACAACAGAGTATCCCACGTCATAGAGGGTCCGTTGTGGGCGTTTTCTATAGGTGCAATTTTCTTGATTGAAAATTTGCTGCGACAACTGTTGCTTTTGTGTTAGCTGTGAAGTCTGTAATTATTGTTATTTTTGTAATATTTCTTTGTTCTTTAGTTTTGTTTTGATTTGTTTGTAATTTGTTGGTCTAACCTTTTCTATCTTTCAGTTCTATTCATAATTTATATTCATATATTGTGACGTCATTTGTGTTGTTATTCTTTGCAGATTCAGTGATTATCTTCATTGATTTCCCTATTTGATTTATTTTGATTTCTGCAAACGTTCTTGTATTGTCAGTCCTATTTGTACTTTATGTATTCTGTTGGTTGACATATGTTTTATATGGGTATATTTCATAAGACACAATTGCCTGTGCACTGCACTTGGATTATGGTATAGACCAGTACCTGATTATTATTACTATTATACAAGACCTTATTAAAGGCTTGTGACCCACAGATATTGGGATAGTATACTGATTAATCAGGTCATTGAGAACTTGGGGTATTATTATTGATTCAGGTGATTAGTATTATTGTTAGGCATCATGTCTACTCTAGATTATTTCATTACTCAAGGGAAAGCTCTTGATAAGACTGGTCAACAATTAGAACAATGGGCAGTTGCTCAATATGACAAAGCATTAGCTGCAGAAGAGAAAAGATTAGCTGCAGAAGAAAGAAAAGCTATGGCGGAAGAGAAAAGATTAGAAAAAGAAGCTGAGGCTGCTGCTGAACAAAAGAAATTGCAGATGCAGGTAGAGGAAAGGAGATTTGAAGCTGAACAAAAAAAATTGGAAAGAGAAGCTGCGGCTGAACAAAAAAGATTAGACAGTGAAGCTGAACAAAAAAGATTAGACAGGGAAGCTGAACAAAAAAAATTGGAAAGAGAAGCTGCGGCTGAACAAAAAAGATTAGACAGGGAGGCTGAACAAAAAAGATTAGATGCTGAAGAGAAAAAAGCAATAAGAGAACATGAATTTGAGTTGGAGAAATTGAGATTGACAAGTATGAGTAATGTTAATCAGGCATCTAGTGGTAATGGTAAACCTTCTACTTACAAGGTTAAGGTTCCACCGTTCAATCAGTCCAGTGACGATATTACATTCTGGCTGGATAGATTTGAACGTTCTTGTCGTACACATAATGTGGATAAATCACAATACGCTAATCAATTATCAGAAAACTTGAAAGGTGAATCTTTGACTAGATTATGCCTTGTAGGAGAAGCAGATAAGGATAATTATGATGTCATTAGGGCGGCTTTGATAAAAAAATATCAGCTAAGTGAGGAAGGCTATCGCCTTTTATTTAAGACGATGGTACCTGAGACGGGGGTAGAATTCTCAGAATTCACTGCAAAGGCACGTCTCACAGTTGATCGTTGGATTGAGCTTTCCAAAACGGAAAAAAACGTATGAAGGACTTATGGATTTGTTGCTCAGAGATAAGATTATGTCATGTGTGAACAAACCTTTCCTTGAATTTATACATGAGCGTAAACCTAAATCTCTAAAAGAAATGGAAGAATATTGTTCCCAATATGTCACTGCACACCCCGACGTGACTTTTGGCAACACTAAGATTAAGGAGAGTATGCCAGTTGCTTCAGCAACACCATACAATCCCAATTATTCACACAGATTTCAGGGACCTCAAAACAGATTTGAAAAAAAAAGGTAACCATAATAGTTATCAAAACCAAGGTAACCAATCATTTCAGGGTTCTTCTTCAAAGAACTGGAGACGACCTGATAGCTCTCGACACAGGGGTGGTCATAATTATAGGAATTTCCGTAGAGGAAGTAATTATAGAAACTATCAGGGTTATCCGTCTTGGAGTCAACAAGATCATAATTACAGAGATACTCATTATAATGAATATGATAATGGTAACCAAGGGTACTATGACTCAAACCCAAATAGGGGTTACAATAGAGGTAACAATAACTACAGAGGTGATAATAACCGAGGTAGATCTCAATACAAAAGACATAAACCACATTTTCAGGCAAACTCTGCACAACAAGAGTCCCATGAAGCCTATAAACAGAGTAAAGATAATAATGATGCTAGTAATATGGCATGTGCCGCTTTTGATTTTGGGAGAGCATCTCAGTGCCCCCAATGCAAAACGTTATTTGAGCCAACCACAGTGTCTACTTTAAGCTGTGGCCATCCTCTTCCTGCTCTTCCAGCATCAGTCGCGCATGATGGAAGAGGGTCTCTTGTCTTACATAAGGGTTTAGTGAATAACAATCCAGTCTCTGTGCTATTTGATTCTGGATGCACCACAATTGGTGTTAGGCAGTCACTCGTAGATCCTTCCCGTGCCACTGGACAAGTAGTCAAATGTGTAACATTTGGCGGCACAGTAGAGAAATACTCTACCGCTATCATTAGGATTGCTACTCCTTTCTTTACAGGAGATGTACACGCATGTCTTCTTCCGAATCCGATCGCTGACCTCATCATCGGTCGCATTCATGGAGTCAAGGAATGTACTCCGCAACAAATTTCCACTTGGGAAAGGCAAAACATGCAGATTGCTAACGCTGTAGTCACTAGAGCTCAGGCTCTTAATGTGCCTCAAACTTCATCTACTGAAGATAATGAAGTGCATAACCAAGATAATCCCTTGGTAATTTCTCGTGACTCGTTTATAAAACAGCAAGAAGATGATCCCACTCTGAAGAAATTCTTCATTCTTGCAACTAAAGGTGATCCGAATAAGGACACAAGTCGTAAATCGTGGATTACAAAGAAGAATGGCGTACTTGTACGTATGGTTCAAGACTCCATTACGTCAAGTCATTCTCAAATCCTGGTTCCCAAGAATTTGAGAGTTAAAATTTTGCAGCACGCTCACGACTCTCAGTGTGCTGGACACATGGGTTTTTCCCGTACTAAGTCAAGAGTCCTTGCGGCTTTCTTTTGGCCATTGGTAAACAAGGACATACGGATTTATTGTCGATCTTGTAAAGTATGTCAGGAAGTTAAATCCAAAGGTCCACGGCATGCTGCACCCATTCAGGCGGCGGACATTCCTATTCGGCCGTTTCAAAAAATGGCCATAGACATTATTGGTCCATTTAAGATCAAGTCTGCCAGAGGACATCAGTTTATCTTGACGTGTGTTGATATGTGCACACGTTGGCCAGAGGCTATTCCTCTGAAGAGCATTACTACTGCTGATATTGCAGATGCTCTTTGGCTTATATTTTCTCGTCTGGGGTTCCCCGGAGAGATATTGTCAGACCATGGCACCCAACTAATATCAGATACCATGTCTCAAGTAATGTCTACCCTGCAGATAGATAGATCTTTAAGTAGTATCTACCATCCAATGTCTAATGGTATGGTCGAACGCCTTAATAGAACACTTAAAAACTTACTGGGGAAGATAACTGAGGATCATCCTCAAGACTGGGACAGAGTTTTACCTGCGGCCCTCTTCGCTTACAGAGAGGTACCCAATGAACATACGGGATTTTTCTCCCTTTGAACTCGTCTTTGGCGCGCGTCCGCGTGGCCCTATGTCGTTGCTTCACGATCTCATAACATCTGACAATATTGACGATGACACAAAGTCATCCTACGAATATGTCATCGCGTTGAGACAAAAGATTATCGAAGCATGCAAATTAGCAACTTCTTCTTCTGAATTTGCGAAACAGAAGGCAAGGCAATTTGCCAATAAGAAGAGATGCTTACGACAACTTTGTCCTGGTGACAAAGCATTTGTATTACTACCTTGTAGGGAAAACAGATTACTTATTTCTTGGAAAGGTCCGTACGATATAATATCGAAAATTTCCGATGTCGACTATATTGTCGATATTGATGGGAAGCATAAAACCTTCCACATCAATATGCTTACTGAATTCCATGAACGTCCGGATTATTTGCAACCCATTTTCCAAGCAACGGACAATTCTCCAGTACCACATGGTCATTACTCATCACTGTCCGTGATACAGGATGAGGAAACAAGTTTTTTTCAGATGTAAATCTTCCTCTTCCAATGATCCCACTTCATTCCAGTGAATCATGGAAGAACGTTACTGTCTCTCCTGATTTGTCTCTAGGAGAACAGCGACAAGTTTCAACTATGTTGCAAACATTTCAGGATGTACTCACTGACATCCCTGGACAAACTAATGTCATTCAACATGACATTGTGCTAACTGACCATACTCCTATTAGGGTTAGACCTTATCCTATACCTATACATTTCCAAGCACAGGTCGAGAAAGAGTTGGATGTGATGATAGATTTGAAAATAATCGAACCATCCACCTCTGCGTATTCTTCGCCGATGGTTATTGTGCGTAAAAAAGACAATAACATACGTCTTTGCGTTGACTATCGAAAATTGAATCAAGTAACGAAGTTCGATGCCGAACCTATGCCTTTACTGGAAGAGCTACTTACTCGACTCTCCAAATCTCATTTTTTCACTAAACTTGATTTGTCTAAGGGATATTGGCAAGTTCCTTTATCTGAACGCGCCAAACCTCTCACGGCTTTTTCAACACCTAGAGGTTTGTTCCAATGGAATTTTATGCCTTTCGGTCTTATGAACGCACCAGCTACGTTCGTACGCATGATGCGCCGAATCCTATCTTATCGGTCAGATGTCATTGCATATCTAGACGACATCTGTCTTTTCAGCGATACTTGGGAAGATCACTATTCAGGGTTAGATGAATTGCTGTCTACTTTGCGTGAGCACAACCTGACAGCGAAACCCTCTAAAGCCTATATTGGTTTTAGCGAAATTTCTTTCCTAGGCCACCGAGTTGGTCATGGTTTCCTAAAGACAGAGGACCATAATACTAGTAAGATACTTAACATCTCAATCCCTAAGACTAAAAAACAGGTGAGAAGTCTGTTAGGTCTTATTCAATTTTATGGCAGATTCATTCAGAATCTATCCTCTATCATGGCACCTCTCTCAACACTTCTAAAGAAAGGTTCGCCTAATGTGGTCCACTGGTCTCAGGAATGCCAATGCTCTCTGGATAAGATTAAAACACTGTTTTCAACACCACCTATTTTAGTGCTACCCACTAAAGATAAGACATTCGTTCTTCGTAGTGACGCTTCATCCACTGGGATTGGAGCGGCACTAATGCAAGAGTACTCTGGAACTCTGCATCCTGTAATGTATATTTCCAGAAAACTTAATGCGGCAGAAAGGAATTATTCGTTTTAGACCGTGAGCTATTAGCTATGGTTTGGTCGATCCTCAAACTACAGAGATTCCTTCTAGGCGCACATTTCATAGTAGAAACAGACCAAAAAGCTCTTACTGCTATACAGAGTAAGAATTTGAAGAGCTCGAGGTCTACTCGATATGCAATTGCTCTTCAACCTTTTCATTTCTCTGTGCGAGCTATTCGGGGATCAGATGTGATGGCAGACATTCTGTCAAGATGCCCACATGATTCCACATAACTATTAGGGCTTAGACTTCTTGATATGTCTAGTTCTATAGTAGTTCCTTTTCTATATCATGATAGATACACATTTGTAATTTAATAATATAATGATTGTATCACTACATAGCGGTTCATGTATGTTTATTCACCGCTGTGCTTTGATGATTTTTACTTCATAAATCATAAATTTAAGATATCTAATACGTAGTGATGATATGAATTTTTTAGGCATTGTGTAATTGCAAGAATTGTATTATACTTTGATGACACCTTCCTGGAAAAATATACTTGTAGAGAAATAATTTCTCTCAGTTTATGAGACACATTCTCACCAGTCGCTCCATAAGTCGACTTAGCCTCATATTAGGCGTTATAGGTATTCCTGATATTTTCATCTGCGCATTATTCATGCGTTGTGAGCCTATTGTACGTTGCTCCTAGATGTATTTCAAAAAAAAAAAAAAAATGTTCCATTTTTTTTTTTCCCGGGAGGTGTGGTAAGACTGTTACGTGCAGTCTTTGATATCTTACAATATTATACATAGGTAATTTTTTAGTGCTTAAGGGAAAGTCATTATTGAGTTACTTCCCTTGAACTCCGCGGATAAATACATTTTACTGCGATTTATTCGTTGTTTGGGTAATAATAGATTGTTCTTGCTTCAGAATATCTATGGCCTGAATTTATGTGTATTGTTTGTCTGAGTAGGACAAGTCTGTCTTATATCTGTATATCTTTACATATCTAAGTCGAACTATATGTTCTGTTGTCTCTAGAGAGGTCAAAGGCTATTCGGCGGATGTGTCGCTTGAGGGGTGTGATTTGGCTTCGTCCTGATAGGGACTGTGTGTGTTTTGCTATGTCGGCTTGATGCCTTGAAAAAGTGATCTCAGTGGTTTTGGGGAAAGTGATGGTCGTCTAGACCTATCGTGTATGCTTTACCCCAGGGTTTATTCATCTTGCCAAGGAATGGCAGTTTCATATTCCCTCTACCAAGGTAATCAAAGATACTCTTATGAACTCTCGATCGAAGCCACCATTGTCGATAATTACGATTTGAATGTTTAAGAGAATATATTTGACTCGATGAAAAACGACTTCGATTCCTAGCAGCACTATATTCTGTAGAATGCAGTCTATTGTTCATGACCAAATCTACAGAGCAACGAAATGTTGTATGAATGACTAACTTTAGAACAGATTCATTATCTGTATTCAAACGTGAGTGACAGTTCACGAGTGGAGCCATCTTGGAACCAAAACATGTAGGACTTTCAAGAAGAGAAAAGGGATGCCCGTATTATCGCTTGATCAGTCCAGAGATCACTGCTACACATGAGAACCCATTGTTAGCGGTTCAATATTATTATATGGAAAAATATGTGCTGAACATTATGTTGAAGAATCGTTGCTAAACGAGATTAGGTTTAGAAGTCATCTGAAATATTGTTTACAAGCTGACGTGCTCAGTCAGTGACGTCAGATGATATATGTATGGGCGATACTGAGTGCTTGGCTATTGACAGTCCATTATACCATTATTCTACATGAGTGCCCATGTAACATTGCAAGACCATTTGTCCACTGTACTATGATGTATTATGGCAACCTGTGATTTGTCACTATCTGTGCTGTCGAGTGTGTACGTCCAATTAAACTTTAGAAAAGGTACACAGTCGTTGGTGTCGATGACTTCCGGTCATACATGAGTGTGAGAAGAGAACATTTGTCAACAACACGAACCCTTATCATCATTCGCACATTATACACTCCATCCATGTCTACACAACACTGCGTAGGTCAAGTTGACATTCCATACACTACAGTGGGGCAGGCAACACCATAGGGATCTTGTCAACTGATGATGATAGACGCCTGTCGTCCCGCCTAGGAGTGTTCTGGTGTACTTTATCAACATATATTATATCCAATTAAATATCAACTTTATCACTGAGGTATACATATGTGGCAGCAAGCAAGGTTATATATAATACACTACTCTTATTAGATATATATACCTTCACAGCTGATCTCAGTCAGTACACTAAGTCCCCTATAAATATTTATAACATCTCACTTCACCACTATATATATATATATATATATATATATATATATATATATATATCTATATATATATATATATATATATATATATATATATATATATATATATATATATATATATATATATATATATATATATATATATATATATCAGTCACTAAAACCACTTTTTGAAGATATGAGAGCGAGTATTTCTAAATACGGTACCAGACATTATTGTCCATCATGGGACAACTCTGTTAACATAGTTTATAGTTTGCTCGGTTTACTAACTTTGAAATACGATGCTTGGTCGTTACGCAGAAAAATGAACATTAAATCACACGTTGCTCATTAAGTGATATTTTCTTTATTGCTTTATTCTGCAAATATATGACTATTTTAACATGTTGTAATATGATATCTCAGTCGAGTGGACCCTCTCTAAAGCCTATACATGTATGTGGATATTATTTTTGTCTGTACAGTAAGTAGGTGCATGTGCATTTATAAATATAAATAAATATAAATATAAATATAAATATAAATATATATATATATATATATATATATATATATATATATATATATATATATATATATATATATATATATATATATATATATATATATATATATATATTTATGGGTGTGTAGGTATGTATTTATAAATGTATGTAGGTATTATGTATGTGTGTATGTAAGTATCTATTTATGTGATACATGGTATCTGTGGTAACAGCCCTCATTTAACTCTGTATGAAAATGTAAATTTACTTTATATATTTCTTTTGTCCCAAATCGAAGGGTGGCCTTGGCATACCAAACCCCTTCGTACTGTTCCACTATCGACATATTTCATTCCTTATCAGTATGCTAAACTGTGACGATAGTCTTGTAAAAACTGGAGCAATAAACTCATTAGATAAACATATGAAAAAGCGTAAAATAGACAAAGTAGATGAAGATAGGAATAACTTTGAAAGTTACGAGATAAACGAAACGAACCTTCTACTTAAAAGATCCAAAGTGAATTGACCAAGATCACTTTGGGTGGAACTAAATGAAGAAAGCGTGTGTGAAGGAGTGAGTGTGAAAGTAAATGACAGTGGCCATTACATTTTACATTTAAACATAGATGATGATGTGAGTCTAACATATGTGACCGTGCGTGCTGATAGTTATGTTGATCGTATTAGTGGAAACTCGTATCACTGCCCTTCAGCAGACAGGTTATGTTGATGGAGATGGTATGACTGTCTAAGCTCACAACAAAACAACAGCTCACAAACACTGATGGGTGATGACTCAAGCCGGCGAGTGACTTCACATTGACAGCAATGACTACGAAAATTCAAAACGTTTATTTACAGTTTCCAAACATCTGTGGGATTGCGACTCATCTCCCTCCTTTCATTCTATGTCTAAGTCGATGTCTGTCTGCATCTAAGTGCCTCGGTTGGTAAGAGCCGCAGAACCATTGTTGTCGATAACCGTTATTCTGTCCTTGAAACTCTTCATATCTATAATTTGCTGTATTCAGTAGTGGAAATTTCTTTTCCAGTGTCGTGCTCTCATATTGTTAGTAGGTACTGTTATGGCGTATCTTGGAAAGACTGGCCTAAACCGATAGGGGTGGAGATCTCCGTCTATATCTGTGTTCTGGGAACGAGTTTCAAGACTTGTAGTCTTGAAACTTGATAACGAAATCTTGAACTGGCAACATTGAATGTCTTGACTTTATGTATACAAATGTGTCTAACTTCTAGAATGGGGGGTACGAGCGACTTGCTGGTTCGGCGGCAAACAACTTGGTATAATACTATAACCACAGCACCAACCACTTCTGTGGCTCGTTCGCCAGAATCAACCATCAAACAGCGCTCGCCACTACACAACTTTAATACTTGCAATTCTCTGCAACCTACGCTAAGCGCGTTCAAACACTGAATATTATTTTCACTTATTTATTATTACAATTTTCTTCGAAGCTTCTCGATTAACATCGCTCACTCACTACTATGCACTGGCTTCCTAGCTCATTGGTCCATGGTTCGATCCCTAGCAAACGGCTCCTGGATCGACCCAGCCCTAATTGGGTATCAGAGCAACTCTGGGAAGGTTAAGGCGGCCGGCGTGATGCTGACCATATCACCTCTAGTGTGCCAATGGTCGAGAAAATATGGGCCTAACACCATGTTCCCAATATGTCTCTGTGGTCGTGTAAACGGGATCCTTTACCTTTACCTTACTCACTACTACGTTTCGTTCCCCTTGTTCGGACTCACACAAATCCCAAATGGACGTAATAATAATTTCTCTCCCTTTGCTAACTACGTAAAAAACCATGTCTCCCACTCTATTCGTAGTACTTTTAATAGCGTATGCAAATTTCTAAAACCATAACCACCGACATCTCGATAATCTACTAGCCAAATCCACGACCTTTCCTTGAGGCGCGCCACCAAAGATTTACCCCCTATAGTCCCATAATCAAAACCTTTTAATCCCATCTCCATTCAGTAAAATCTAATAGACTTTCCCACTCGACCTTATATCTTTGTTTAGACGTCAACCTCACTGTTACGATAGGATTGACGATATTAGCCACTATTGGAGTGAGCTCGGGTAAAAGTTGCACATTTTGGGTTTTTAAATGTAATTAATGTATAATATGTTTTCGCGCTTCACGGTGTTGAAAGCGAAGAGCATAAGTTGCTTAGTTTTAGGATGACGTGTAGCTTCGATAAGCTAGCACGTGACATCATTGTAATTGTACCCTTATTATGTTAACTTTGGTCCTAGACGGACGCAAGTTTGAAGTCTCCCGTGATAATAATATTTATGTAAAGGATTTATTTATGATAAGGCACGAGGGTTAGCCTATTTTATATGAATACGATTGTACGTCTCATTAAGGAAATGGAGTACGTTTAGGAATTGGATATAATGGACAGGGAGCAATATTTATGAATTAATATTAGTAAATTAATATTAGACAAACATAAAGGTATGTTTTCAGGCACTCGTAAGAAATAAAGAAGTAGAACACTTGGACAACAGAAAAACAATTTCCCTTCCTTATGTGTTATTTATGTTAATATTTATGAATAAGTATCCAAAGTCACATTAATCGCATCAGTCAAGTTATTCATTACCGGATTGCCTATCCACGGAATCAATTGTAAATAACCTGACATGTTGACGACTTAAGGAGGTAAACTCAAGTGACGATTTATTATGTATTTGCATTATGATGATGAACTGTTTTTAATGGATTGTCTTGCCGTAATAAAATGTGTTCGTTGGACTCTGAATACCACGGACTTATCCAGTTGATTGATATTGAAGGTTATACAAGTTTGCACCATCATTCGCGTTTACCAACAAGGCACAATACGCTCTAAACCTAGAGAGTTATTTATAATCAAAGAGCACAAATCTAATATGGACATAATAATGAACATTGATGTGGAAGCTAACAGAAACCCCACTTAATACATAATAATACTGAAATCAACTTCCACTAAAATATGGTGGCAACAACAGAGAAGTTTATACCGGCAACAAAGTGAATCAAATATAACTCACCGGCAACAACGTCGGTAACAACAAGAGGGACCCAAACCAAACCCTAAAAACACCCCATAACAACGTGACGGCCAGTAGTGCGGAGAATGAAACAGCAAATTAGCGACAACCGCAAGGAAAGAAAGAAACAACAAATTGGCGAAAAAAAATTTTTTTTCTAAGTCCTACAATGGCGAGAGCAAGTTTTATTCAAAATGACAATGTATCGGTCGAATTATCAAGAATGTGTTTACGATCATAAACTCCTCACGTGACTTGCACTTTGTGACGCGATACGCATAACAACGCAAGAGCAGCAACGTCATCAGTCTGTGTGCAAGAGAAACGTCAGATATCCAAGACCGTTGCAGACAATGTCGAAAGTCATTTCAAGATCAACAATGGATCCAGAACAGTACCAGTACTTGCAACCATCCAACTAGCTTCAAAGATCAATCTTTACCGTCGATGCATGCTAGCACTGTTCGGGGGAAAACAGTCGAATTCCAAAAAGCTAAGTAACCGTTGTGTTTGGTAAAGCAGATTGTGGTCCATTTACATTTCGTAGGCATATCTGATTCATGCATGTTACATGTACTTATATAATATTTGTATGTTTATATATGTTTAAGCGGGTTATGGTTGGTGGGAATCAAAACTGATGTACGTCGCTTCGGCAGACCGCAACAGTTTTGAGCGTATCAGGGTTATTAAATATTTGCAATTTTTGATACAAGAGATCCCCTAATAAATTACCTGGGAACCATCTGCTTGTAATTGCAAAAATTCAATATTAGGTGTTAGTTGTAAGGTGATGTGATATCTGGTGTATTTTTCTGTACTAAGTGTCATTGTTATTCATTTACGTCGTTGGTTTGTAAGCTATCACGTCCATTCTCCATCTCACTTTCGTTTATTTTATAATTGTAATATATTTGTCAGTTATAGAGTCCTGTGACGTCACTATTTTCAGTGTACGTGTTCTAACCTAGATTTGGTTTAACCTTGACCCTACTTCCGATTTTCTGCTCCTTTTCATATAATCATTTTTATTGTTTGCATTTGTCAATTGTGATGTGTTACTGTCTTGTAAAACTTTATTTTCTTAGTTGTCTTGTATTTATTAATTTATAACTTGATAATATAATAATAATATTAGAACTTGGTTAGGTATTAATATGATATAAAAATTATTTTGATTAATTTTGATTGAATTAAAAAAAACAGAGGGATTGATGGAATGATTGCAACAATTTGCACTAGTAGTTCAGTTCACTATTAGTTGTTCATCATGACTAGGGCATGATGTTATAATATATGGACAAATACTTATAAATTTATAGTTTGCCTTGATTATATTAGGCATATTAGGGATTGATTAGTACACTAGTCGAGATATTGTACTACATTGTCCACTGAGTATATATGAATAATTAAATACTTTATATTGGTGATTAATACATATTATTGATTAAATAGATAGATTATTAACTTCAGAATGGCTACATTAGAAACTTTCGTTAAAATTGGAAAAGATTTTGGCTACAAAGGACCAGAACTTAAAAATTTTGCAGAGAAACAGCTAGCTATTGCTAATCAAGAGGAAGCAGATAGAAAAAGAGAAATGGAAGAGCAAAAAGCTATTGCTAAGCAAGAGGAAGCAGATAGAAAAAGAGAAAAAGAAATTGCTAAACGAGAAGAAGAAGAACGTGAAGCAAAGCTAGAAAAACAAAAATAAATTGCTAAACGAGAAGAAGAAGAGAGAAAATCTGCATTGAAACAAGAAGAAGATAGAAAAGTGGCAAGAGATGAAATATTACAAAGTGAAGAAGAAAATAAAAGGAAACAAGATGAAATTATAAGGCAAAAAAAAAAAGAATTGGCACTTATTCAGTTTGAAACCGCCAAATTAAAAGCACAATGCGCTACTACTAGCCATGGTGTTAATTCTAATGATATGTCTTCATCTACCCAACACAAAAGTTATTATAACGTTAAACTGCCACATTTTAAACTTAACTGATTCAGTACGGAATTATTTTAAGCCCCAAAAATTTACACATACATAATTTACGTTTACTGACAATGTGTGTCTAATCATGAGTTAAGTATAACATATTATATATCAAATTAAAGTACATTGGATGAACAATATAAATCCATATGCCTTTCTAGCTAATTTTATGTTATGTTTATGTTATAACGGATAACATGTACATGGAAAAAAAGATAACTTGAAATTTTGAACAAAAATCTTCGACTTACGTAAGGCTTGTAACATAAATTGTTATCACAATACAGTTTGACTGCTCTCTTTGTACAGGTAATCCATTTAGAAACACAGAAAAAGTCAGAAAGTTATGGTTGATCACACAGTTTGTTCACTGTTCACATATTAGTTACATATCCTGTGTGTTTCCGGCCATTATGGCGATACGACAAAACACGATTAAAGATGAAGATAAATGTGAAAAATTCCCTTCAAACGCAAATAAAAGACATTGAAGCTTGTTGAAATTTGCCCAGTTTTGTGTTTACTTCCGTTCGAGATAAATTCCGGGCAGTATAAAATATCAGAATGGAAAGAAACGAGAAAATAAATCAGCGTCTTTTAAAAGATCTTGCGGATACAGCGGTCGGCCATTGCGTCTTTTAAAAGATCTTGCATACGGAATCAGTTAACTCTGATGATTTAGCATCGTATCTGGCACGTTTTGAACAGGTATGTAAGACAAATAACTTGAAAAATCTACATGGGCACTTAAACTTCGAGAATTTTTAGATGGTGAGCCCTTAAACGCAACCGAGAATGGTGATCCTACTATGGCTTGCGATTATGATGCCATAAAGGCTTTATTATTACGACGTTTTCATTTGGATGAGGAAGGATGCAGATTAAGATTTAAAAATCTTCAACCAGATTCCAATAAAGATTTCATAGGCTTCATTGCGAATATACGCAAAACCTTTAATAGATGGGTGGAACTTGCTGGGGTGAATAAATCTTATGATAAATGCGTGGATTTGATACTTAGGGATAAAATCTTATCTTCGGTTGGTCCTCCATTTTTTTCCTTCTTACAGGAACGGAAACCACCTACCATTGCTGCTTTAGAAGAGATAGCAATAAATTATTGCACCGCACATCCTAATGTCAGCATTCCCCATCTAGCAGTAAATGGTCTGAACTGTGCAGACGTAAACTGAGTACCTTGGTCAGATACAATAACTTTAGGGACACCATAACGAGCAAAATGAGACTTCAATTTCCTGATGACTAACTGTGCTGTCATTGTAGGTAGAAAGTCTACTTCAATGAAGTTGAAGAAGTAGTCAATCAGGACTAAATAATATCGGCCTTCTATAATAAAGATGTCAGTGCCAACTTTCTCCCAGGGTGATAAACCTCTTGAGTGTTGGTTTAAAGGTTCTTTAGTATTCCTTGCCTTCGTTTCTTGACATTCTGGACAACTGTCAGCTATCTGTCGAATCTCAGCCGTCATGCCGATCCAAAACAGACAACTTCTGGCCCGGCGCATCATGCTGTCAAATGCAAGATGAGCAGCGTGTAGCTTCTGCTTGATTTCAGGCCTGTGCTTTTGGGATAAGAATACGCTCTCCTTTAAGTATTATGTCTTGTTCTGTTGTCAGAGTATCACGAATGTCAAAATAAGGCATAAGCTCAGCTGGTACATCAGACTTTCTTTTAGGCCACCCATCCAAAATGGTCGACTTCAACCTCTGGAGCACGCTGTCTTTGAGAGTTTCAGCTTTAATCTTTTCCATCATCACATCTGGTATTTCAGGTAATCTTACAGGTGCATCAGCTCCTGCATTGCTCTCTCTATCAGCTAAGGAATCCAATGTGACATTATGAATACAAGCTCTGGACAGTGTGTCGGCTATAAGAAGATCGGAACCTTGTACCCATTGGAATTCAAAGTCATATCGATGGCTGCGCATCAGTAAATTCTGCAGTCTTCGGGGAATTTGACTCAGAGGTTTCTTAACGATGGCTGCCAAAGGTTTATGGTCGTTGATGACTAACTTTCCTTCCATAAGTGTACTGGTCAAAGCGTTCCAAACCATATATAAAAGCTAAGAGTTCCTTCTCAATTTGAGCCCAGCGTTGTTCAGTTTCAGTTAGAGCTCTTGAAGCAAACTCTATTGGATGACCATTTTGTAGGAGGACAGCCCCAAGTCCATTGCTGCTACTATCAACTTGAATACACAAAGATTCATCAGGATCATAGTATGCGAGTACTGGAGTAGAAGTAATCAGTTTCTTGACACTCTTGAAAGCTTGGTCACATTCAGCAGACCAGATAAAAGGAGTATCCTTATGGGTAAGTTCTCTTATTGGATGAAGAACTTCTGAAAGATTGTTGAGAAACTTTGCTAGATACTGTATCATGCCGCAAAATCTGCGAACCTCATGACAGTCCTTAGGAACGGGCATGTTTAGTATTGTCTCAATCTTTTTCTTGTCTGGTTCAACACCTTGAGCAGTAATAAGGTGACCCATGAAGGTAATTTCTTCTGTCTTCTCCTGAGCTTTAGCATCATTCAGTTTAATGCCTTTTTCTTTACACCTATGTTTCAGTGCTTTAAGTTTCAGATCATGGTCCTCAATTGCTTGCTGTTTGTTTGATCCACAACCTGCAATAACTATGTCATCAGCAACATTGATGCAACTATGAAGACCTTCAAGAGCTTTTGCTAGATGCCTCTGGAAAATTTCACTGCTTACATTCAACCCAAATGGTAATCTAGACCATCTGAACCTACCATAAGGTGTAATCATTGTTGTAAGTTTACTAGACTTCTCATCAAGTTTGATATGCCAGAATGCTTCCTTGATATCCAGCTTTGTGAAAATCTTGGCATTATTGAGTTCAGGCAATACATCGTCCAAAGTTGGTAATCTGTAATGCTCCCTCTGCAAAGCCTCATTCAGGGGTCTAGGATCAATGCATATTCTTAACTCTTTGACTCCGGAACAACGCTCAGAGCGTTGGTCAAATTTGACACCCCTGCCAAAACAACGCGCTGAGCATTGTTTTTAGTCTATCACGAATTTAAATTACGGCACAGGGTGGAAAATAATTCCGGAGTCATAGAGTTAAGGAACCATCAGACTTTTCAACAACAGCCATTTGGTTAACCCATTCAGTCGGTTCCTCTAATGGTATTAATATACATCTGTTCATTAGATTTTGAAGCTCTGACTTTACCTTGCTCTTAAGTGAAAATGGTATTTTTCTGCAGGGCAGTGCCTTTGGACGAATATTAGGATCAATATGCAACACAGCTTCACCCAGGACACCTAGATGGTTATCAGAGTTATGATCATTATCTGAACTGTCAGTAGCCACCTTAGCAATAAATTTGTTTGTGTTGACTGTCACAAACTGTAGATCCTGCAGGGTGTTGTTGCCCAGCAAACATGTGAATTTATTTTTCACAACAGTAAACCTTATATTGTGTTTTGTCCCAGTCTTAGGATTCTCAGCAGTTAATAGAACTTCTCCCAGTGGAGTCATCTTAGTACCATTCCACATAACAAGCCTCTGTTTAGTGGGTAACAATTGTTCTTGCATCACAAAGCGTTGACAGATTGTATTCACATCAGCTGCTGTGTCTAGCTGAAATTTTACCATTTTTCCATTGATAATGAGTTGTGCAGATGTACAAGCTTTGCTAGACTTCACACAATTAAGAAAAACTTCAGAATCTTCCACTGACTCTGTGTGAACAGTATGAACTTTCTTGCATTTAACTTTGAAATGGTTTCTTCCCCCACAATTTTAACAAATCTTCCCCCATGCAGGACACTTTTTCTTAATTAATAGATGTTTTTGTCTGCAGTAATGACACTCCTTTCTAGGTTCAATGTACCCACTGTCGGAAGGACCTCCCTTGCATAGATCGTAAGGTCTCCATGCGATACAATGTGTGAGATGGTTCTCTCTTGTAACCTTTTCTTTGATCGAGGTCAGCTTAAGAGCGTATTTTTTTCTCAAAAAGTTTTGTTCTTCTTGCTTTTGTAACCTTTTGTTTTTTAACTGTGTTTGATATAAGTATAAAGACAATTTTTGGTCCCTTAATTTCATAAACGACTCCTTTGTCCGTCCTAAAAGATATTTAAAGTTGTCACAGAACAAAAACAAATAATGGCCCTGAGTTTCTCAGCTCAGTCAAAAAAAGGGAAATTAAAAGGATCATTGAGAGGTGTGGTTCCAGAAATCTGAAACGTTGTAAATACTTTTACACTGTACTACTTGTTCATTGCATCTTGGGCTAACAAAGGTAATTTCTGGAGCACAATCGAGAATTTTTTTTTCTATTTTTTTATGTTTTGGTTAGGATTGACTAGTGGTTCCTCCTCTCCTTCCTCCACTTGCCAGTGGATCTAAACTTCAACAGCTTGAGTGTCCAGCACAGTGTAGAATAAAAATGCCGCCCGAAAAAAAAAAAAAAAACACAAAAAAAAGAAAAAAAAAAAAAAAATGAAAAAAAAAGAAAAAACTAAAACAAAAAAGTAAAACAAAAAGAAACAAAAAAAACCTAACCCACCCCACCCCAACACCCCCCCCCACCCCCCCCCCCCCCCTCCCCCCCCCCCCCCCCCCCCACCCCCCCCCCCCCCCACGCCCCCCCCCCCCCCCCCCCCCCCCCCGCCCCCCCCCCCCCCCCCCCTCCCCAGCCCCGCGCCCACCCGCGCCCCCACCCCCCTCCCCCCCCCCCCCCCCTCATCCCCCCCCCCCCCCCCCCCACCCACCCCCCCCACCCCCCCCCACCCCCCCCCCCCCCCCCAACCCCCCCCCGCCCAACCCCCCCCCCCCCCCCCCCCCCCCCCCCCCCCCCTCTCTCCCCCCCCCCCCCCCCCTCCCCCCCTCTCCCCCCCCCCCCCCCCCCGCCCTCTCTCCCCCCCCCCCCCCCCCCACCGCCCTCCCCCACCCCCACCCCACCCCCCCCACCCCAACCCCCCCCCCCCCCCTACTTTCACACCACCCCACCCCCCCCCCCCCCCCCCACCCTGCAAACCCCCCCCTCCCGCCACCCCCCCCCACCCCCAACTCTCCCCCTAACCCCCCCCCCCCCGTCCTCCACCGACACCCCCCCCCCCCACCACTCCCCCCCCGCCCTCCCCCCCCCCCCCCCCCCCCCCTCCCCCCCCACCCCCCCCCCCCCCCTCCCCCCCCCCCCCCCCCCCCCCCCCCCCCCCCCCCCCCCCCGCCCTCCCCCCCTCCCTCTCCCCCACGCCCCCCCATCCTCCCCCCCCCCCCCCTCCTCACCGCCCCCCCTCACCCCCCCCCCCCTCCACCCCCCCCACCTTAAATCTCCCTCCACTTGCCCACTCTCAAAGCACAGCAATAACTATAACAAACTGACCGAACCCCCATTTAACTAAATTTTCTGGAACGACGTTAAATTTATGTCTAATGCAGGGTGGTAAACTGGAATTCTAAATAAGTACCACCTCGCCGAACGTTTCTGCTGCCATGGACAAAAATGTCTAATATAATGGTATGGCAAGCATAACCAGACCAGTACTATGATCAGCACACGTGTTACAAGAAATCTTCCACCCTCCAGCATAATGATTTGTTCGAATTTCTGTAGAAATAAACACCGCTGTGGCCACCAATGTTGAATAATTACCGTCTAGAGGTAAGTAATAATGTTAAGGGATATAATGAGACGTGCTGGCTGTCATACATTTCTCACGTTATGAAAGTTTCATCACTAAGGCGAAAACAAACACACACTTGAACTGAAAACAAATAGGAACACATATTTAATCTATTCGGACATCTTTGGAAACAGGAAGTCGGAAGAAGTAGGAAGCAGAAGAAGAGGGGTTTCCCATAAAAAGGCAAGTAACTCTAGTCGGGAAACAAACAAAAAGTATCAGCACCAGCACATGAAACGTATATACAAGTAAAAACAATTTCAACACCTGTAAATCCGGTAACACACAATACAACCGCAAACCACAATAAGAGCCACCCAAGAGGCACCAGACATAACCCCTTACCACTCACGCACCAGCTGACCGCAAGGGCCCTAGGCCCCAAACTCCAAACTCCCTGTGTATTCCACCATGGTATTTCATTAAAAAAAAAAATAAAAAAATAAAGAAAAAATAATAAACAGAAAAGAATAAACCACCCAGGAGTACTGTAATTAGATTCAACTGTGCGAGACAATTCCCCCCCCTTCTCCGTCAACAGGCAGATATCTATCTCCACCTCTCAAAGCTTTTTTTTATTCTATTTTTTTTTTTCTTTTTTTTTTTTTTTTTTTTTTTTTCCTTGTCGAAACGGATCGACATAGCTCTCATAACAGATGTGGTTTTTGTGCTCCCTATGATTTTCATATCGCATACTCCTAATAAAAAAAAATTTGTAATTCCTCCACGAATTATGGCGGCCGTGCCTGAATAGTCAAGACACCCGTTGTCGGTCCGTTAATACACATCTGTAAAGAAAATTCCAATTCCAGACAGAAATCGCTAATAAAAATAAAACAAAAAATCCTCTAACCACCGTTTGATCATCCCACACAAAACTCATACCAACCTCCGCTCGCCACCCTCCGCCTTTCGCATCCCTTCATTTTCCATCTACAAACCCTCTCCTTTGATTAACCTCCCGCTCTCACCCCTGCTCCAACCTCCCCATAATCCCCTTTTCCCCCCGCCCCCCTAATACCCTTATTTGAAGCATCCAAGCATCCAAACCGTCTTCCCGGGACCACCACACCCCCCTACTCCTGATTGTTCTGATATTTAAGTGTCTGACGTACTGTATGTTTTAAAACCTGTGCAGCGGTCTCTAAGTCGACAAGGTGGTGTAATAGAACGGGTGATCATGTCTTTTGTGGTTCCTTTATTCATTTCTCATTGGCAACAGACAAAGGTAGAAGGATTGGTCCTCCCCGCCTTCCCTCCCCTTTCCCCCCCCCTCCATGGGTTTTCCTCAGTTGTCCAGATAATTTTTTCCCATGGATACATTCACAAAATGATAGGATTTTATTTCTCTTACCCTTACTCTTAATTTCTATCTTAATAATTTGTATCCTTAGACTACCTCTTTCTGTTCGGTGTCATATGAACATGTATTTATAATACCTCTTACTTGCCCCTCCAATTTGGCAATTTATATTCTGGCAGCCGGCATTAGAAGAAGGATGTTGTAGATTAGAGGTTTAAAAGCACCTTCCTCTCCCCGCAGTTCCTCTTTCCCGTCCCAACAGAGCTAATTTCTCTGGTTTCCTTCGCTTTTTTCCCTTAATTGAAAAAGAGGCAGCAATGCTTTTTCCCCC
>JAMPIV010011401.1:0-80459 GCA_024509875.1 Oreohelix idahoensis
TGACTGAAAGCAAACGTATGAGCCAGAATATTTAATATACATACATATAGACATATATTTACCTCTAAACAGAGCTACACCATTATAAGAGGAAATTCACTGAATTAGCTGGGGGCTTGAACGGGCTAAAAACCATTGCTTAAATCCTTCATAAAAGGCAACGGACAGATACAAGTTAACCATTGCTCCGCCCTATGTCGCATGTTTCTCGACTTCTGAATTACCTTGGGAATACTCCCTTAGGATAGAAGCGTCATTAAACAGTTATCTACATATCCGCCAAGAGTAGTCTTGTGCGAAGGTAGACATCTTTGACGACCCAGTTTAGATACTCTTGAGTTTTGGCAACTACTGCAAAGCAGGGGAGGCAATCCGTGACAATTGTGGTCTCGTCTTGGGATTGAACCCTTACACGCATTTGTGATAAATCAAAATTGCAGACCTCGTCTTCATAAGAAACCCGATGGTTAATTTCCCTAGAATACTGACATAAATTTTAGATGACTAAAAGAGTATTGTTAGTTATTAGCTTATATAGATCTGCTCATACGTCTTGCATAAATAAATAAATAAGGTGAAGTATTTTAAGAGGAAAGTATATAATTGATAAATCAAAAACTTCTCTAAATATAATTCGAAGAAGAAAATACTGTCCATTGCTGACGCCTTATTTCTGTTTGTTGTTGTCATTGTGGTTGAGTTTCTAATTTTAGTCAGTTAGTATTTTGACTTAGAACGGCTAATTTTATTTTAGACAAATAGCAATTGTAATTTTCGTGTCGCCTGTAAACAATCTCCTTGCACAGCATGGCCGAACCACAAAACCTCTACACTTTTTACCTAAGTATGGCTAAAGAAATGAGGTTGTCTGGCAAAGAAATAGATGACTATGTGGAAAAATGCTTAGAAAAAGACCGTGACAGGGCAGAAAAAGACATGGTGAGGGCAGAGAAAGCAGCAGAACGCCAGGAGAGACAGATGGCGAGAGAGCACGAAAAGGCTAAAGCAAAGAAAGAAGCGGCGGAGAAGGAAAAGCAGAGAGCTTTTGAGGAACAGGAGAAAGAAAAGCAAAGAGCTTTTGGGAAAGAACAGGTCGAAAGAGCAGAAAAGAAGGAAAAAGCCGAAAGAGCAGAAAAGAGGGAACAGGCCGAAGGGGCATTCGCTTAGGACAAGGAACATGCCGAAAGGGCAGATAGGAAGGAACAAGCCGACCGAGCTCATGCACTCAAACTTAAAAAACTAGAGATTGAAGGATGAAGAATCGAATCTAGCTCCAGCACTAATAGGTCGGGGAGTTCTCAAGGTAGTGATGGCGGAAATAGTTCTCACGTGGTAGTTCCGAGCGCGGCCTCTTTTCAGTTAGATGTCTACTCAGAGGCTTCTGATGAAATAGACATTTATCTTGCTAGGTTTGAGTATTTAGCTGCCACCTATGGATTAGATTGGGAGAGATACAACATGAATTTATCCCAGAGTGTGCGAGGACCTGCTTACGATGTCTTCCTCAAAATGGCCCCGGAACACAACATCAATTATGATATGTATATATATATATATATATATATATACCTCTAAACAGAGCTATACCATTAAATTCGCTGAATTAACTCAGCTGGGGGCTTGAACGGGTTAAAAACCATTGCTTAAATCCTTCACAAAAGGCGACGACAGATATAAGTTAACCATTGTTCAGCCTATGCCTCATGGTTCTTGACTTCTGAATTATCGTGTGAAGAATCCCATAGGAAAGAGGCTTCATTAAACTTCTTTCTACGATATCTGCCAAGAGTAAGCTTGTGCGAAGGTAGACACCTCTGACGACCCAGTTTAGATACTCTTGAGTTTTGGCCACTGCTGGACCACTACTGCAAAGAAGGGGAGGCAATCCGTGACACAGACAGACAGACAGACGGACAGACAGACAGACAGACAGATAGATAGATAGATAGATAGACAGATAGATAGATAGATAGATAGATAGATAGATAGATAGATAGATAGATAGATAGATAGATAGATAGATAGATAGATAGATAGATAGATAGATAGATAGATAGATAGATAGATAGATAGAACTTTATTTTCAAAGGGTTGAGAATTAGGCACGCAGGCCCGTATGACATTCTGCCCTTCCTTTCTCTCACTTCTCATACTGAATTCATATATTCTCACATGAATTTTACATATCAGTTTCAAGGAATTCAAATTCTATCTATCTATCTATCTATCTATCTATCTATCTATCTATCTATCTATCTATCTATCTATCTATCTATCTATCCATCTATCTAACTATCTATCTATCTATCTATCTATCTATCTATCTATCTATCTATCTATCTATCTATCTATTTATCTATCTATCTACCTACCTATTTATCTATTTATCTATCTATTTTTCTATGTATCTATCTAAGATAGATAGATAGATAGATAGATAGATAGATAGATAGATAGATAGATAGATAGATAGATAGATAGATAGATAGATAGATAGATAGATAGATAGATAGATAGATAGATAGATAGATAGATAGATATCCTGGGTCTCAGCGAGACACGGTGGAAAGGCATAGACAAGAGGAGATTGACGGCAGGAGAAATGGTGTTGTCCTCATGACATGAGGAGGAAACAGCCCACCACAGTGAAAGGGTGGCTCTAATGCTGTCCAAGGAAGCACAGAAGGCACTTATAGAATGGGAAGCAATGGGACCCCGAATTATAACAGCAAGGTTTAAATCAGCCAAAAAGAAAGTAAATATAAACATCATTCAGTGTTATGCACCAACAAACGATAAAGAAGAATCTGTGAAAGAAGACTTTTACACCAGACTACAAAGTGTCTTGGACAATAAGAAAAGAAAGGACATCACAGTTTTGATGGGGGACCAAAATGCGAAAATAGGAACAGACAACCCTGGCTTTGAAGAAATCATGGATTGGGTATGACGAACGAGAATGGGGAACTATTAGCAAACTTCTGTGCTTCAAATCAACTAGCTATAGGAGGAAGTATATTTCAACATAAAAGAATAATTAAAGCAACATGGATATTACCAGACCACAGAACTGAGAATCAGATTGATTACATATGCATAAGCAAGAAGTTTAGGTCATCATTGCATGATGTGAAAGTATGTAGAGGAGCAGATGTTGTATCAGACCACCATCTTCTGTTGGCTAAAAGAAAATTAAAACTCAAGAAATTTGCAACAGCATATAACTACAGACAACAGTATAATGTGGGATATCTAGGAAATCAGGAAAGAAGAGAAAAATTTTCAATCACAGTATCCAACAAATACCAAATACTCGAACAGCTGCAAGATGAAACAGATACGGAAGACCACTATGGAATATATGGAACGAGACATGTGAAGAAGTACTGAGAAAAAGAGAACATCAGCACAAAGCATGGATAACAACAGAAACCATTAGTAAGAAAGAAGACAGGAAAAACAAGAAAGCAGATTTAAAAAGAAGCAAAACCAGAAGCTCCAAAGCCAAGGCTCATGAAGTGTACATAGAAGCAAACAAAGAAATAAGAAGAAACATCAAAAGAGACAAGATGAAATATATTGATGATTTAGCAAGGGAAGCAGAGGAAGCTGCAGCAAAAGGAAATATGAGGGACCTGTACAACAACACAAAGAAGCTAACAGGGAAATATAAGCAAGCAAATGGCCTAATAAAACATAAGAATGGAAAATTGCTTAGTAATATACAAGAACACATGAAGAGATGGACAGAACATTTTGAGGAACTTCTCAGTAGACCATCTCCAACTAATCCCCCAGACATCCAGCCAGTAGAAGAGAAGCTACAAATCAGCTGTGAACGACCAAGTAGAGAAGAAATAAAGAAAGCCATAAAGCTTCTGAAAGATTGAAAAGTAGCTGGTCCAGATTGCATTCCAGCAGAGGCCATCAAAACAGATATTGATACCTCTACAGAGATATTATACAAGCTACTTGGCAAAGTCTGGGAGAGAGAAGAAATACCAGCAGAATGGAAGGAAGGTTATCTGGTCAAGTTGCCTAAGAAGGGAAACTTACAAGAGTGCACAAATTATAGAGGAATAATGTTACTATCAGTGCCAGCAAAAGTATTAAACAGAATCATCCTGGAGAGATTAAAAGAGTCCATAGACAAGGAACTGAGAGATGAACAAGCAGGTTTTCGACAAAATAGATCCTGTACAGACCAGATAGCCACATTGAGAATAATAGTTGAACAACGTCTGGAATGGAATTCACCGCTATACATCGGATTCGTGGACTATGAAAAGGCATTTGACAGTGTAGATAGAGCATCGCTTTGGAAATTGATGAGGCATTATGGAGTTCCCATGAAGATCATCAACTTAATAAAGAAGACCTATGAAGACATGACATGTAGAGTTCTTCATGAAGGACAACTTACAGAACCATTTAGGATTAGAACGGGAGTGAGACAGGGATGCCTCTTGTCTCCATTTCTTTTCTTACTAGCAATAGATTGGGTTATGAAAACATCGACCTCACACAACAGAAATGGAATCCAGTGGAATCTGACTAAACATCATGATGATCTGGATTTTGCAGATGACTTAGCTCTTCTGTCCCATAACCATAATCAGATGCAAGAGAAAATGAAAATTCTCGATGATTGGTCACAACAAGTGGGCTCGAAAATACACAGGGAAAAGACAAAGATTATGAGAATAAATGCAAGAAATGATACCAAGGGTCAACTTGAAGAAACACCACAAAAAGACGTAGAATCTTACACATATCAGGGAAGTAATATAGACAAAGTTGGAGGAACAGACAGCGATATTAAAATAAGAATACAAAAAGCAAGAGGAGCTTTCATTGCTTTCGGAAACATATGGAGAACAAGAGAAATCAAGTCCAACACGAAAATAAGAATCTTCAACTCAAATGTGAAGTCAGTCCTATTGTATGGCTCTGAGACATGGAGAACAACAAAAACAACAACCAAAAAGCTACAGACTTTTATAAACGGGTGCTTGAGTAGAATATGACTGAAATGGTATGACAAAGTCACAAATGTGGAATTGATGACAAAAACCAGACAAGTGCCAGTGGAACAAGAGTTGAGAAGAAGACGCTGGCGATGAATAGGACACACATTGAGGAAACCTGTTGATAGCATTACAAGGCAGTCCTTGTTCTTGAATCCACAGGGAAAGAGAGGCAGAGGTAGGCCAAAACACATGGAGAAGAGAACTGGAAACAGAGGTGAAAATAATGAGGAAAACATGGAAAGAACTTGAGCGGATGGCACAGGACAGGAAGACTTGGCGTGTGTTTGTTGAAGACCTATGCTCCTTGGGGAGCTAAAGGGTATTAATTGATCGATCAGCCACGGCTGAGATGGAGATGTTTTTAAGAGGTATGGCCTCCGGCCATCGAGTGCACGTGTCAATGTATGTGAGCACGTACCTGTGTCCTCTAGCAGATATAACAGGAAGAGGACCGATAATATATACGGCCATCTTTTCGAAGGGGCGTACAGGTATATCACAGGCCTGTATTGGTGTCCTGTGATAAGCTCCCCTTGATTTTCCTTCTTGACAAGTCACACAAGAGCGACAATAAGTAGAGACATCCCTAGAAACTCCTTGTCAAAAGAAAGAAGATAGCACTCTGAACCTTGTCCAAGAGTAGCCTATATGGCCAGCGCAATGCGAATCATGTGCATGTTGTAAAATATAGGATCTAAGTGGAGTAGGAACCATAACCTGATGTCTGGCTAAAATATCATTCTTAAGAATGTACCATTGGTTAGGAGCATCACAAAGTTCAATATCATCACCTCCTGCTAGTCAAAACAATTTCTTCAAAGAGTCATCTTCTCTTTGAAATCGGGCAAAAGACTATTTATGTCAGAGTGCACATTAGTAATTCCTGAGTTCCAGGATAAATGTCATCATTTTTTTTCAGCGCCTGAGCCTGGGCACATGTAGTAACCGCGTTCGCAGTCAATATGTGTGTCCTTTCCAATTCCTTGATTTCTCCAGGTGAGCAATCCTTGCTACCGTGGATACGACCAAATGTAACGTCCGCAATCGGACTCTTCCGGAGACATACCTTTTCTTTCCCTGAAAAAATGGGGTTTGAATATCAACAATGGCTGTGGGAAAAAATTCAACTGTCCCGCCAAATGTCACACACTTAATAAAACCACCAGTGGCACAAGAGGGATGCACTAGTGACTGACGTACTCCTACAGTAGTGCACTCAGAATCTCTTAATACCGACACCTGAGTATTATTCAACAGGCCTGGTGGAACTGAAGTGAACCTGTTCCATCATGAGCTGACAGTGCAGTAACAGCAGGTAATGGATGGTTGACCGCATCTCAACAAAGATATTACATTGCGATGAAAAAGAGTTTAGCAGTCAGGACAATGTGAAGCAACATCGTAGTCAAATGAACAACATGAAGCAGATTGATTAACAATAGTATTTTTCTGAGTAAGCTCAGATGTATTAGTAATCTGTGCTGAGTTTGCATGGTAGATGGAACGTATAATATTACGTGAGCGTGATTGATGTCCCTAGGTATTAAAAGAATTCCCTTGGTTCCTCTTCTTTTGTGACGAATTCCTGGGTGAAGTGGTATGTTGGTTAGATCTAAAACCATTCCAGTTTCTGTTATATGAACAAAATTGTCATGCCTTCTCCATCCTGGGTTTTGTTGTTGTTGGTACTGTTGTGTTCTTTGAAAACGTTGGTAATTGTTTCTATTCTGAGGTGACTGATTCCAATAGGGTTGTCCACCTCTGTAAGATCCTGAGTTGTTGAACATGCTTGGGCCTAAATTCATGTCACGATTGTGAGATCTTTGCCTACCATCTTTATTGATCCATGTTGAGGTAGAAGCAACAGGTAAAGCCTCCTTAATGGTAGTATTACTCACACAAACTGCTGTAAGTGCAGTACAAAATTGTCGTCCCAAATCTTCTACCTCAACTACGCTAGATGGCTTGCGTGCATGTAGATATGATAACAATGGTTTGCTAACCGAAGAACAACAAGTCCATAGGTAAATGCAAAGGATCCCGTTACACGCCCATTGAGGCATATTGGGAATATGGTGTTAGGCCCATATTTTCTTGACCGTCGGCACACTAGGTGTGATGTGGTCAGCATTACGCCGGCCGCCCTAACCTTCCCAGAGTACCTCTGGTACGGATTTGGGGCTGGGTCGTCCCAGGAGCCGTCTGCGCCCTAAAGAAATACCACCTCATTCGGGGATCGAACCATAGACCACTGAGCTAGAAAGCTAGTGCACTAACCAATATGCTACCGCGGCCCCCAACAAGTCCATAAGACCATCACAATTTTTCTCATGATTAGACAGTTGGACCCATCTATTAAAAGTTAAACGAATTGCAGACGTGAACGCTTTAGAAATCTTTTCCTGTAAAGGAGTCATGGTTTTAAAACGCATCAGGTAACCCTCAGTATCCAACTGATAACGTTTTCGGAGCAAAGCCCTAGCAGTATCATAATTGTTTTTGTTATGCTCACCCATAGTACAAAGAGCAGTTAAAGGTTTTCCAGTCAAGAACTCCATTAAGCGTGAGCACCATTGGGATTTATCAAGCTTATGAGCTTCACATACATTTTCAAAACGCTTTAAAAGCATGAAATATCGTCAACGTGAGGTTTAATTGTAGATAAACGAAATTTTGTAGAACATCCATTATGTTTATGGGCCCCAAACCTCATAATCATCATTCTGTTTACCTTGGTTTTGCAGTCCTAATTCTTCGAGATGCAAAGTCATCATTTACTTTTCATGTGTTAATTTTAATCTATTCTCTTCCAATTGTAAGTGTTCAATTCTCTTTTTCTCCTCCATTTGCAATTTTTAACCTCTAAATTTCTCCTCCTCGGCCTCAGCCTTGGCATTCTCAGTCATGTCGAAATCTTTCAAAGCCTCACCTTCTAATCTGAACGCCTTGCCTTGTTTTACAAAATAATCCAAAGTAGCCATATTGGATAATGAATGTGACTTACCTTGTCAATATATTTGAAATACATTGCTAGTTGTATTCACGGTAAATTCAATGCAATTTAATTAGTAATATTACTGAGTATTAATTATGAAAAAAAGATGATGCACATAAAAGACAATTGTTAATGGAGCCGGACAAGTACAGTGGACAATAACATTAAGATACGAGCAGCAAGAAAAAAGAAAATGCAAATGTAGAACTAAAGGGAAAACAGCAAATATGACAAACTTACTGGTACGAAAAAGACGCTGCAAGACATGAGACACAATATAAATTTAAATCTGTATAAAACCAAGAGATAGAAAGGTTAGATCAACAAGACGAACAAAATGATTCTCAAAATAGGGAAAAGACAAGAATGACAACAATAGTGAACAACGATGCTGGGTCTGGCGTCACCGCTGCATGTATACAATGGTAGAGCAAGAACAACATTTAAATTCGTGGTCCCATTCAGGTGAAAAATTGCATAGAGTCATAAGTAGTATACAATGTAGGAAACAGGTAGTATTCAGGCGGAGGGTGATGACTTTTATATAGCAAAATACTCGATCGATTTCAGGCGTTCTCAGGCGGAGGGTGATGACGTTTTTTATAATATACAATGGCGGACTTAGGTAGTATTCAGGCGGAGGGTGATGACTTTTATATAGCAAAATACTCGATCGATTTCAGGCGTTCTCAGGCGGAGGGTGATGACGTTTTTTATAATATACAATGGCGGACTTAGGTAGTATTCAGGCGGAGGGTGATGACTTTTATATAAGAAAATACTCGATCGATTTCAGGCGGAGGAATTTCAGGCGGAGGGTGATGACTATTTATATAGCGATATATTGTAGCCGGGGGACTGCCTCTGACGCTCAGACGCATGACTTGTTATATAGGAATAAATTAGTTAGATAATGACGTTGTTTACAGACAATACTTAGACAATATATATATATATATATATATATATATATATATATATATATATATATATATATATATATATATATATATATATATATATATATATATATATATATATATATATATATATATATATATATATATATATATATATAAAATAAAAAATCGATAATGACGGAAAATATAAAAAATCGATAATGGTAGGTTAGTGGGTTACTAAGGGGGGTTTGTGAAGTGAGTGGCTTTTTTTTTTTGTGGTGCGATAACGGCGGTTTAGGTTACTAAGAGGTTTTTGAAACGAGGGGCGGTTTTTTGTGTTGGTGTGGGTGAGGGCGTATAGTGGGGTGTAGGTTAGGGGCGGATTTTTGTGTGTGATGTATTGTACCGGTAGTGTGTTGGTGTGTTTGGTTGTAGGTATCTTAATTGTGTGATGAATTTTGTGGGGCTGTCGAATCGTGGGGTGTGTTGGGGTATGGGTTTTTGTGTGCCGGTATTTTAATTGTTGTATATACAATATGTATACATGGGAGTGAAGTGTTAGAGAGCTGTACTAGGTCTACCATCGAACTTGCGTCCTGGAAGTGTGTGTGTTGTTTATTTTACATATAGACATGTATACATATACACGATGTTACAACAGTTAGACGATATATTTAGACAATAGGAAGACGGTATATTTAGACAACAAGAAGACGATATCTTTAGATATATATTTAGTTAGATATATTAAGACTGACTTTTATATAGTAATATATTAGTTCGATAATGGTGTTGTTGTTATGTTGTATGTAGGCGATATATTTAGTTTTACATATATATATATATTTACACATACAAAAAAGTAGACAACAAGAAGACGATATATTTAGACAACAAGAAGACGCTATATTTAGAGATATATTTTTAGACAACATTACATGAGTATGTACAATTGCCAAATAACACATAGGATCACACATGTACTTTGTTATATACATATTTATATTGGAAAGATAGTGTGTATTTCAATTAGTGGTGTTTTGTTACAGTAGTAACATTATCACAGTAAGAAATAAAATATCACCGGGGTACAGCTGCAGACCAGACCTGAGGGGTGTCGTCACATTGTCGTCGTAAACAATAGAGGGGTAGGTATTGAATATACCTGTAGGTATCTGTATGTATGTATCTGTGTACATAGTGGAAGACAGAGAGTTTAGATGTTTAGGAGTGATGTGGTGACGTTGTCGAGGTACACCTGTCGTTTGATGTAAAAGTAAGACAAAGAGTTGCGGTGTTGCGCGTACGTGTATATGATAGAGTTGTGTGTTCGGAACCCAATATTTTTCCCACCCTGTGCTTGTTGTGTGTTGAGTACTTCTAAGAATGTATTTTTGTCGATGGTGTTGTGGTGTTTGTTCAATTGATTGGGTAGTCTTGGATATGGTAAAGATAGAAAGATGTCGCTGGAATTGCTTCGACAAAATATTTTGTGTTTGGTCTGTTTAATTGTGCTTGTGTGAGAATATCGCTATCGTGTAAGTTAGATACAAAAGACTTGAAATCTGTAATGTTGTTGATTAAGTGAGGCTGTTCTAACACACACGCATTATTATGAGAACCGTGAAAGAAACGGAGGTCATTTGTTTCTCTGTGTCTCAAAACGATGTGAAAACTGTAGTTTATTTTGAATCTTTGTGTTTGTTGTGTGAAGATTGGTTTCAAGAGACGTGACCAGTCGATATTTTCGTTATTGTGGAAAAAAGTAAAAGTTGACAGATATTTATGTTTATTGGCGTGTATTTTGATTGCCTGCCAGTTGTCAATATAGACTTGTCTTATGTCAGCCTGTAAGTCTTGTAAGCTGTCTTCTTCAGACGACAATCGGGGTTTTTTAATATGGGATTGTTGGGGACTGGGGATTGTTCCTGATGTTGATATCTTGGGTTCACTGTTGTTGTGGTGGTGCTGTCTGCTGGCGGGTTCTGTGTTGTGGGTCAGAAAGCTGGGTAGGGATAGCTGGGTAGGGTGTGTGTTTTTGGTTTATGTGGACGCGAAGATTGTCAATACGAGAAAAGTCTTTTCCACAGACCTCACAAGAGAGCAGCGTCAGTGAGTGCATGGTCTTGTTGTGTCGTGATAGGTCGGCGCGCCTGGTGAAGGTCTTCCCGCATCTGGTACATATCAGATTGGTTTGTTCCACTGATGTGTCTGTTTGTGCTGAGCCGGAACCATGTTTATTTTCTAAGTGCCGTTGAAGATTATCGAGCCTGTTAAATACTAAACCACAGAAAGAGCACTCATGATTGAGACGAGCGTGGGCTGTGGCCATATGCCGAGTAAGAGCATGACCCAGCTTGAAAACAGACTGGCAGTGTAAACAGGCATAACCCCGGTGTTGAGGGGAAGACATCTGTTGAGTAGGATCAAAAAGAAGTTAGTCACACATAAAATTAAATATATATAACAACATATTTGTAACAAGTAGTTAAATAATACACAGACAATCTGATAGAGAGAGAAAGAGAGAGAGAGAGAGAGAGAGAGAGAGAGAGAGAGAGAGAGAGAGGGAAAAAATAATCAGGTTAAAAAAAAAACTTATAAATAGTTAGGTGTACACACGACTACTCTTCGTTATAACTCTGCTTATTTTTTTTATTTTTTTTATTCTGTTATCAAATGAAAGAGGTGTTAACATATCAGAAATACACAGCGAGCGTTGTGGAAGCAAAGATATTGATTTAAAAACCACCCGCTCACGAGACAAGTGACGAGCTACCCTTTCATTTAAAATAACGAGATTTAAGTACTAACGTGTGTGTTAGTTTCACACGCATGTTAGTTATAGCAGGACGTCTGTCCTTGTGTAGTTCAGTATTGTTAAATCTAAAATATAATATTTTCTAAACTATTATGTTGTCTAATTTTCACTGGCTGGTTAGGTAGTTTGTAGTGACTCGGGTCCTTATTTATTTTTAAAGTAATATGTTTGTAGTTACTATGAGAAGTTCTTTATAGAAGCAGCTTCTGAGTACAAAAATACTCCTTGCGCACGTGTGATGTGGAATCAAATCAATTTACCGATCTTCCCAACCGTCTTTGCGCTACAACCAAACAAGTATTTGAAATGGACTATTAGTCTATACAAGTTTAGAGTGTTGTTATCAGAAAGTATTACAAGTTGTAAGTATCACGGATAATTTTTTCAAAACCCAAATATAATTTGATTTCACACGAGTTTAACAATAGACGAGAAACGCAGATAAGGTTTAAACTAAGGAATTTTTCACAGTACTGTACCTAGCACATAAAAATAAGTCGGATAATTCTTAACTTACCTAAACCATACACACATGTAAGAATTTAACAAACAACTGACATTAAAATACCTATTAGTCTAGACATAATAACTTTGAAAAAAAAAGCTTAACATTTAACAACACTACCTAACGAAAAGACAAACACACACACAACCATATTTTAAAAATAGAGATATTTATCACCCTAACACAGAGTACCGAAAACAAACCAAAACAGATATTTTTAAAGGTATTTAGGGTATGTATCCTAACGAAAACAGCTATATAAGAAAATCTATATAACGTGAATGTGTAAAATATATATTTTAACTTCCTATTATAGGAAAAAACAGAAGAATACACACACACACACACACACACCGATTTTATATTTAGACCTTTGCGTAGTTTATGTCTCCAGTCTCTGACTGTTAAGAAAATACGCCTTTCGAAAAACACACGGCCAGATATTTAAATAGAGAAATAACAGACATATATCTTTTAAATAACAAAGATATTTAACATTCTATCACAAGCAAATAAGAGATAATACATACGATGTAACAGTCAATGGTGGTTGATATGAGAAGACAAAACAAGTGGTTTTTTTCAGAAGTTTGGTCTATCAGAGAGATGTTTCCGCTTCGAGTTCTGCTAAATGAATGACTTGTCTAGAGAGAGTATGTTTCCTTATATCGCGATTTGGAAAAAGTCCGCGCGCGTGTGAATACACAATCTGTTTCAGAAAATAACTGACTTCGACGGACCTAATGTATACCCACCTGGTGGCGGACGTGCACTGTAGGGTGTGAATTGTCACGTAACGACAATGGGATCGATAGAGGGTGTTTAAGAAGTATCTAATTAGGATCACAACAATGTTTAATCAGTGCAGGTGTAATTTCCATCTGTTCTGAAAGAGATTTTTTCACATTGTAATAAAATAATTAGAGAAATAACCCAACTGTTCATACGTGTCCGCATTAGACAAATAATGCAGTTGGTCATACGTGTCCGGCTTGGTCATTTAGAGCACGCACGATTATTGATCCCCATCAAAAACCCGTTAGCAATCATTACCCAGTTATTTACTTACCGACAGATGTGAATAATTTGAGGTCTATTTTGTCACGTTCCACCATAAAATAGCGATCTTTATTTGTGATACCGCACGCGCAGATGTGTCAACAAGAAAAAAGGGCACAGATGTGGACAGCATCGCTAGAATGTTTTTTGCGACCAACCATTTTAACAAAGGTTTACAAAAATAAATAGAGTATCTAACAAGTATTTGAAATAAACTTAACAATAAAGTGAGAAACACGAATAAGGTTTAAACTGTTGGATATATTCTTTAGACTTTTTCCTAGCGAAAGACACACATATTTTTTAGACTATATTCTTATCTAAACCATATACACATATATTAAAGTGAAATGTAAGAATGGTAGAAAGAGAAACGAGGACATCAAAATCAACCATTCTTTAAAAATGATATGTAGGACTTTAACAAACCAAAAAAACCCCAGAGATATTTATGTTAACTTTTAACACACGAATTCGGAAAACATACACTTATATATATATATATATATATATATATATATATATATATATATATATATATATATATATATTAGTTAAATAGGGATTCTCATATGGAGCAGTGGGGCTAACGTTCTTGAAAAGGGGTTATCACATTGTTGAAAACACAGGGAGTCTCACGTTCTTGCAATTTTAGCCTGGGGAGTGATTCCCACATTATAGAACAGGGGTTCTCACAATGTTAGCACGATTCTTACGTTGTTGAAAAGGGACTCTTGTCAATCAAATCGCACGAGTAACAAAGGTTGGTCTCGGTAAAAACACAGAGAAAGCAATGATCTCCGTTTCTTTCACGGTTCTCATAATAATGCGTGTGTGTTAGAACAGCCTCAATTAATCAACAACATTACAGATTTCAAGTCTTTTGTAGCTAACTTACACGATAGCGATATTCTCACACAATTAAACAGACCAAACACAAAATATTTTGTCGAAGCAATTCCAGCGACATCTTTCTATCTTTACCATATCCAAGACTACCCAATCAATTGAACAAACACCACAACACCATCGACAAAAATACATTCTTAGAAGTACTCAACACACAACAAGCACAGGGTGGGAAAAATATTGGGTTCCGAACACACAACTCTATCATATACACGTACGCGCAACACCGCAACTCTTTGTCTTACTTTTACATCAAACGACAGGTGTACCTCGACAACGTCACCACATCGCCCCTAAACATCTAAACTCTCTGTCTTCCATATATTACCGTATATGCTCATTTTTGTTACCTATTAATAACATCGTACCTAAATATCGTCTAACTGTTCGTATAACTGTTGTAAAATATATATGTTCTAAATATATGTCTATAAATAGCGTCTTCTTGTTGTCTAAAAATATATCTCTAAATATAGCGTCTTCTTGTTGTCTAAATATATCGTCTTCTTGTTGTCTACTTTTTTGTATGTGTAAATATATATATATGTAAAACTAAATATATCGCCTACATACAACATAACAACAACACCATTATCGAACTAATATATTACTATATAAAAGTCAGTCTTAATATATCTAACTAAATATATATCTAAAGATATCGTATTCTTGTTGTCTAACTATACCGTCTTCCTATTGTCTAAATATATCGTCTAACTGTTGTAACATCGTGTATATGTATACCTGTCTATATGTAAAATAAACAACACACACACTTCCAGGACGCAAGTTCGATTGTAGACCTAGTACAGCTCTCTAACACTTCACTCAAATATATACATATTGTATATACAACAATTAAAATACCGGCACACAAAAACCCATACCCCAGCACACCCCACGATTCGACAGCCCCACAAAATTCATCACACAATTAAGATACCTACAACCAAACACACCAACACACTACCGGTACAATACATCACACACAAAAATCCGCCCCTAACCTACACCCCACTATACGCCCTCACCCACACCAACACAAAAAACCGCCACTCGTTTCAAAAACCTCTTAGTAACCTAAACCAACGTTATCGCACCACAGAAAAAAAAAACGCCACTCACTTCACAAACCCCCCTTAGTAACCCACTAACCTACCATTATCGATTTTTTATATTTTCCGTCATTATCGATTTTTTATTTTTTATATATATATATTGTCTAAGTATTGTCTGTAAACAACGTCATTATCGAACTAATTTATTGCTATATAACAAGTCATGCGTCTGAGCGTCAGAGGAAGTCCCCTGGCTACAATATATCGCTATATAAATAGTCATCACCCTCCGCATGAGAACGCCTGAAATCGATCGAGTATTTTGCTATATAAAAGTCATCACCCTCCGCCTGAATACTACCTAAGTCCGCCATTGTATATTATAAAAAACGTCATCACCCTCCGCCTGAGAACGCCTGAAATCGATCGAGTATTTTGCTATATAAAAGTCATCACCCTCCACCTGAATACTACCTGTTTCCTACATTGTATACTACGGAAGTCCCCCGGTTACAATATATCGATATAAAAAGTCATGCCCCTCCGCCTGAAATCGATCGAGTATTTTCTTATATAAAAGTCATCACCCTCCGCCTGAAATTCCTCCGCCTGAAATCGATCGAGTATTTTCTTATATAAAAGTCATCACCCTCCGCCTGAATACTACCTGTTTCCTACATTGTATACTACTGTCATATAATGATGCTTCCTTGATCAACGAAGTAAAACCATGACGACATCGTAGTGGACTTGAAAATACTGCAACATTAGAACAGCACAAAACGTTTCTTTCCTCAGTTTGTGGTTTACTGCCTGTGAAATTCTCTGTATAATTATCCTGCCTAGTATTTTGCTGCGAACTGAGAGAAGAGTTATTCCTCTCCAATTATTGCAGTTTGCAAGATCTCCCTTCTTGGGCAATTTGACAATTATTCGTTTGTTCCACTCTGTTGGTGTTGTCCCTGTTTTCCAGACTTGTGCAAATAGTGGTTCTAATAGTTCTGCTGCTAGCTCTGGGTCTGTCTTAAATAGCTCTGCATTTAAGTTATCATGGCCAGGAGCTTTTTCATTCTTTAACCCTTTGATTGCTGTGATGATTTCTTCTTTTCGGGGAATGTCTGTATTAACATCTAGATCATTTTCAGCCTCAGGAGCATTCAATTGTGTCTCTAGTGGTTCCTTGTTCAGAGTTTCCCTGAAATGCTCTGCCCATCTTGTTTCCTGTCCCTCTGCTGTCGTGATGAGATTTCCTTGTTTATCTCTTACTAATGTAATATTGTTTGCACCTCGTTTTCCGCTGATGATTTTAGTTATTTTGTATGCTGTGCTTTGTTCATTTCTCAGTGCTGCCTCTTCTGCCTATCTTGCAAAATCGTCGAGTTTGGCGTTTAACTTCCTTGTCCAGCTGACTGTACTGGTCGCTATATAGTTGCTTTAACCTGGGGGACTTCGCTTCTGTTTTCTTTCATTTCATTTCCTTTCTCATCGTTATGGTGTTTAATGTTTCTGGTGTTATCTAGTCTTGCTTCTTCCTTTCCTGGAATCCCAAGCATGATTTGCTGCTTTCCTTATATATTGTTGAAATGATGTTGAATTTCTGGTCTATATCATCAGTCAATGTCTTTTCCTGACTTTTGGGAAATTGATATCGCTTCTTTATATCAGCCACAAAAGCTTTTCTGGTAAGGGGGTCCTTCAATTTGCTGATGACAAACCTTTTCTGTGTAGTTACAGTTGGTTCAACAGTTCTTAGTTTCACTTTCAGTTTTGCAATTACTAAATGGTGATCACTTCCCCCATCCGCACCTCTTCTTACCTTCACATCTTGTAATGCATGTCTCCATCTACCGTTAATCATAATGTGGTCTATCTGGTTTCTGTCCCGACCATTTGGTGATTCCCATGTTAGTTTGTAAATTTCTTTGTTTGGGAAAAATGTTCCTCCAGTGACCAGGTTGTTAATGCTACAGAAACTTAATTAATTTATCCCCATATTCGTTTGGTGTTCTGCTGCCGCATTTCCTCATTACTCTTTCATTATATTTGGGTAAGACATACATTTTAAACTTGTTTTATATCATATTACTTTGTGGTTCCATTATGGCTGACTGTGTAAAAGTTAAGCCATGATTTATACACATGGGAAAGGACCTTGGTTTGTCGGGCGATGATCTTATTGTACACCATTTAGTCATTTTGTGTGCTATACTTATCTCTTGGATCGTATATTTATTTAACTATTGTAAATGACACACAAACGTGAGTATGGGTATGGGCTGAGCTGACCAACACAAGTATTTAAGTTTTGTTAAGTTCATTGTCATATAAACTGCCCACAACATCAAACATATATATGTATATATATATATATATATATATATATATATATATATATATATATATATATATATATATATATATATATATATATATATATATATATATATATATATATATATATATATATATATATATATATCAGAATCTTTATTCTCCATAAAATACATTAATATGTACAGACATGATATAATAGATACAACATGGCAAATAGGAGAATCATTAGAATTTACATAAAGTGTTGAAGACGTCTCAAGTAGTTATATGTGGGTGTTTTTACATCGAACCTTCGTTTTACACATACATAAAAAAATTTTAAGCTTTCTAAAAGACATTGGCATATAATGATATGGTATACCCTGCCAAAAATGAGAATTATTGAAATTTACAAAATGTGTGAGGAATACCATTCAAGTAGAGCAATATGGTTGTTTTTACATGGAGGTTTTATCAGAATTTTGTTTGCCATAAAAAAAAAAAACTTTGACCGCTAGTGGAGTGAGATATTAAATATAGCATCAAATACAACAGTCGTATGATATAGTATACAGAGGAGCACAATTGAGTTTAGACTGTGTGGAAAACATCCCAGCAATTCAAAATGGGTGTTTTTTACATCGAAGTTTCCATATTCTGTAAGAACCTATAATTGCACTAATACTGACATATTTACATAAAACCTTTGCTTCAAATTTCCGCAACCCTAGCGACATTAATCCACTCACACACTTTGCATGCACATGACCCAAACTACCAATTATCAGTACGATTACATGCGTACGGTAGCCTAGTTCGTTAATTTCTGCAGTCAATGGATAGTACTTATCAAATTTATGTTGGTAACATTTATCTAAATGGGCATCATATGGTATTGCTGCCTCCACTATAAAAGCTGTTTTGTTCTGTCGATTGATTATTGTTAAATCAGGTTTTACGGCATGAGTCTTAAATGAGGCGTTGCTGCTGCCGAAAAGTGATGGTTTAACTATTATCTCTTTGTTTATTGTTATGTCACCTTTATTATTGTATGCAGATTTCAGCTTCTCATAAATAATGTCTACAGCTCTATTGTGCCTTTGTTATATATATATATATATATATATATATATATATATATATATATATATATATATATATATATATATATATATATATATATATATATATATATATATATATATATATATATATATATATATATATATATTTCATTCATTCATAACCCTCCACTCCCAAAGGAGCATAAGCCTTCAACAAACACATGCCAAGTCCTCCTGTCACGTGCCATCATCTCAAGTTCTTTCCATGTTCTCCTCATCATTTTCACCTCTGTTTCCAACTCTCTTCTCCATGTACTTCTTGGTCTTCCTCTGCCTCTCTTGCCCTGGGGGTTCCAGAACAAGGACTGCCTTGTAATGCTATCAACAGGTTTCCTCAGTGTGTGTCCTATCCATCGCCATCGTCTTCTTCTCATTTCTTGTTCCACTGGCACTTGTCTAGTTCTTGTCATCAGTTCCACGTTGGTAACCTTGTCATACCATTTTAATCCCTCTATTCTACGCAAGCACCCATTTATGAAAGTCTGTAGCTTTTTGGTTGTTGTCTTTGTTGTTCTCCATGTCTCTGAGCCATACAATAGGACTGACTTCACATTTGAGTTGAAGATTCTTATTTTCGTGTTGGATCCTATTTCTCTTGATCTCCATATATTTCCCAATGCAATGAAAGCTCCTCTTGCCTTTTGTATTCTTATTTTGATATCGCTGTCTGTCCCTCCAACTTTGTCTATATTACTGCCAAGATATGTGTATGATTCTACATCTTGTATTGGTGTTTCTTCACGTTCAACCCTGTTATCATTACCTGCATTTATTCGCATTATTTTTGTCTTTTCCCTGTGTATTTTCAGACCCAATTGCTGTGACCTCTCATCGAGTGTTTTTAATTTGTCCTGCATCTGATTACGGCTATAGGACAGAAGAGCCAAGTCATCAGCAAAATCCAGATCATCCAACTGCTTAGTCAGAGTCCACTGGATTCCATATCTGTTGTGTGTTGTCGATGATCTCATAACCCAATCTATTGCCAGCAAGAAAAGAAATGGAGACAAGAGGCATCCCTGTCGCACTCCTGTTCTTATCCCAAACGGTTCTGTAAGCTGTCCTTCGTGAAGAACTCTGCATGTCATGTCTTCATATGTTTTCTTTATTAAATTAATGATCTTCAGGGGAACTTCATAATGCCTCAACAATTTCCAAAGTGATTCTCTGTCTACACTGTCAAATGCCTTTTCGTAGTCCACAAATCCGATGTATAGTGGTGAATTCCATTCCAGACTTTGTTCAACTATTATTCTCAAAGTGGCTATGTGGTCTGTACATGATCTGTTTTGTCGAAAACCTGCTTGTTCATCTCTCAGTTTCTTGTCTATGGACTCTTTTAATCTCTCAAGGATAATCCTGTTTAATACTTTTCCTGGCACTGATAGTAACATTATTCCTCTATAATTTGTGCACTCTTGTAAATTTCCCTTCTTAGGCAACTTAACCAGATATCCTTCCTTCCATTCTGCTGGTATCTCTTCCTTTTCCCAGACTTTACCAAGTAATTTATATAACATCTCTGTAGCCGTGTCGATATCTGCTTTGATGGCCTCTGCTGGAATGCCATCAGGTCCAGACGCTTTTCCATCTCTTAGAAGCTTTATGGCTTTCTTTATTTCTTCCTTCGTTGGTCTTTCACCGTTAATTTGTAGCTCTTCTTCTGCTGGCTGGATGTCCGGCGGGTTTTGTGGAGCTGGTCTATTGAGAAGGTCCCCAAAATATTCTGTCCACCTCTTCATTTGCTCTTGTATATTGCTGAGCAGTTTCCCATTCTTGTCTTTTATGAGGCAACTTGTTTGCTTGTATTTCCCTGTTAGCTTCTTTGTGCTGTTATACAGTTCTCTCATATTTCCTTTGGCTGCAGCATCTTCTGCCTCTCTTGCCAACTCCTCAATATACTTCCTCTTGTCTCTTTTGATACTTCTTTTTACTTCTTTGTTTGCTTCTGTGTACACTTCTTGAGCCTTGGCTTTGGAACTTCTGGTTTTGCTTGTGTTTAACTCTGCTTTCTTGTTTTTTCTGTCTTTTATCTTATTGATGGTTTCTGTTGTTATCCATGCTTTTTGTTGTCTTTCCCTTTTCCCCAGTATTTCTTCACATGTCTCTTTCCATACAGTTTTGACCTGCTGCCAATAGTCTTCTGTATTCTCTACATCTTCCAGCTGTTGGAGCACTTGGAATTTGTTGGATACTGTGACCGCAAATTTGTCTCTTGTTTCTTGATTTCTTAGCTGTCCTACATTATACTGTTGTCTATAATTTTGCATTGTTGCATATCTCTTGAGTTTCATTTTTACTTTGGCTATCAGAAGATGGTGATCTGATGCCACATCTGCTCCTCTATATACCTTTACATCCTGCAATGATGATCTAAACTTCTTGTTTATGCATATATGATCAATCTGATTTTCTGTTCTATGGTCTGTTGATATCCATGTTGCCTTGTGTATTCTCTTATGTGGAAACATGCTTCCTCCTATAGCCAGTTGATTTGAAGCACAGAAGTTTGCGAATAGTTCTCCATTTTCATTCATTACTCCTAGCCTATGTTTTCCCATGACTTCTTCAAATCCGGTGTTGACTGTACCTATCTTTGCATTCATGTCACCCATCAAAATTGTGATGTCTCTTCTTTTTACTTTATCCATAATTTCCTGTAGTTTAGTATAAAATGCTTCTTTCACAGACTCTTCTTTGTCATTAGTTGGTGCATAACATTGGATGACATTTACATGAATTTTCTTTTTAGCTGTTTTGAAAGTAGCTGTTATTATTCTGGGTCCAACAGCTTCCCATTCAATGAGTGCTTTCTGTGCTTCTTTAGATACCATAAGAGCTACCCCTTCACTGTGGTGTGAACTTTCGTCTTCATGTCCTGAGGACAGCACCAATTCACCTGTGATGAGTTTCTTCCTGTCTACCCCCTTCCACTTTGTTTCACACATTCCCAGAACCTCGATTTTGTATTCCCTCATTTCTGCTGCTACTTGTGCCACTTTCCCTTGTTCGTTTAATGTCCGAACTTCCAGGTGCCAAATCTGGAAGTTCTCCTAGAAGAAAGAAGGTTAGTCAGCAACACAGACTCCTTTCGGCTTTCTCTGTGTTGCATCATACGCCTCCCCACGAGAGGACCTTCCCCTGTCTTGGACGGCTGTGTTTTATTTTCTTTATTTGACTTGTCCATATTTGTTGAAGTTTTTTGTGGTTTAAAGTTTTTTACAGGATGGGGTAACCGGCCCCATGCCCAACCCTCCTTAGTCGCTTTCTACGACATGCTTGGCAGGGGACAGTGTTACTATTCTTTGCTCCCCTTTCGGGCCCCGGTAACACACGGGTGATATATATATATATATATATATATATATATATATATAAATATATATATATATATATATATATATATATATATATATATATATATATATATGTATCAATGAAATCATAGGTTACAGAATTTGGAACATAACCCAATCAGTGTCATCCCCTCTGTTGAGAAAAGATCCCACAAGAAGTTAATAACCCCAAAGGTCAAAAGATTAACGCTAGGGTATAGAAATAGACGATAAAGTAAAGAACAGAGTTCCTAATTAATCTATCCTGTAAAATAACAGTATTAGCGAACAAAAAAAGAAGTGAGTACAATGATTATGCAAATATAAATATTCACTCCTTTTACTCACACTCTGTCAATCTGTGGCCACATTCAATCTCGCTTACCTACTAGTTGTTTAACAATATCTTGAACATAATCATCAGCGTACATGTAACAAAATCCAGTGTTGTGCTTCGCCGAAGTGAGCCCCAGTTCATCCACGAATAATTAATCCTCCTAATGGGGAATGCTTACTTTGGTGGTGATTATTGGATATGATAATGTCACGTCAGATAGTTCAGGAAGCAAAATACTTACCAAGATATAGTGTTCACAGTGGACAGTAGTTAGTACTTCCAATAGTTAAAGGAAATGTCAGGTGGTAAATCTTTCTGGATAAATCCACTTGGCAACACAGTGGTAGTAGTCGGGAACAATGTTATGTATAGATATTTTGCTACAGCGGACGATAAAATTGAATGAAAAAGTCTGGGTATTTGGTACCTCTAATTATAGTTAATTGTTAATGTCTATAAGTTTGGACTCTCTCTCTCTCTCTCTCTCTCTCTCTCTCTCTCTGGATGAAACAACAGTACGCACAGGTGAACATCGAAGACCCGATAAAGATTAAGAATACTGGTTGTATTTAGACCACGGGTACGAACATAACCATACTGAACTAAATAAGAAATACACGACATTATAGTACTATATACCCCAGCTAACCAAATAAGAAAATAATAATCTCAGTCAGAGCGGAAATATTCGACAGCACTAAATGCTGAATCCCCGAAAGAGACTACTATAATCAAACCTAAAGAACGACGACAACTGAATTCATCAAAGGATACAATTCAGTGCCGTTCCCACCAACAGTCCCACGAAATAACAGAAAACACATAATAGACATAAAAAGAAGCAAGATTTGCGTGACATTTGTAGGACTACAGACCATGACATTACACATCATATATGCACTTATCTTAAAAAAAAATTTTGGACTGCCATTTCTCGTTGTAGACAAGAAGCATCTCTCCTCGCAAAACCATAACGAATCTATGAAGGGCATTATAGCCATCTAAAGTACGTATAGTCCGAGTCGTGAAACAACGAATTAAAGTCCACTTCAAGAGGTCAGTAACGTTGCACAGTCTTGATACTGACTAATATCCCAGTGTTTAGCCAGTCTGGTTGATGATGTGCGTCACGAATGGACTCATTCCCCAGCGACAATCTACAAAAGTGCCGCACCATACTCATGGTCAATCATCTAACATGTGGCGTGCAAAAGTTCGCGCCACAGCCTATTACTTCAGGGGCGCCTTCCCATAGTCAGTTATAACTGAAGGTGGCAACTACTACGTATTACAGTAGCCCAGTGTAAAGTTATATCGTAATTACAGTTTGTTTGGAGACAAGAACCCTGAAGTTATGGGGTAGATTTATTCATATTTGTGGTTTGTGTTTTCGTTAAATGTTTGTACCCCTTTGACCACCTAGCCTATAAGTCATGGGATCTCCTTCTGTTGTTAAGTATAGCAGTAGCTCACTTCAGTCATAACTACTATGATAATGCGCCCCAGACGGTCATAGCACTCGGCGTTTTGTGTGTGTGTGTGTGTGTGTGTGAGTGTGTGTGTGCCTAGTGCTCCTGTTGGCGTGTTCTTTTCTCGTGTTCTTGGTGATAAAGTTTCTTTTCATCCCATCTGAGGTGGCGCCGTAGGGAACATCGCCACTTGGTGCTATCGGTATCTTCATCCTCTCAGGCTGCTGCATTTATGCCCAGTGTCTTCATGTTTCTTTGACAACATCTTTGAACCTTAGCTGAGGTCGCCCGACTGTTATTTTGCCATCTGTTGCTGAGTGTAGACAAGATATTTTCCAAATGTCAGATTTATGAAACATTATAAACAGATAACGGTTCCTAATTGAACACCCATAACATAAAGAAATGTGCGTCCGATGGGCTAAGTGGTTAGAGAATTTGTCTGTCGCAGCAAACGTACCGGGTCCAGGATCGAAACCTGGTAGAGTCACGCTCCAGCCTACCCAGCTGTAAATGGGTATCTGATTTTGCTCTTGGATTAGGGAACGCGAAGGCAGTGAGGAAGGGAACTGGTCACTTTAAATCGTAAAGCTGGACCTAATATAGTGAGGTCTCTTACACTTCACTTCCGTACGACAGTAACTGCTATAGGACTCCCCTTTTACAATGGATGTAAACACAGTATCACACCTGACAACATGTGAATACACAAATAGCTGGAAGGTTAAGTAACAGTAGTAAAATTAACAGCAAAGTCAAATGAAGGAAAGTATTATGTACTCTAGTAATTTGAATACAAGTCCCCCCAGTTAACTGTAAATATCTATAGGTATATCAAATGAGTTCGTACGGGTAAAAAACATTAACTGTCACTCAACCAAAGATAAAACTCAAACTAGGGATTTATATTTACATATATGCACTGTAACAGGTGTGTGGATGGAACTGGGTGCGGCACCAATTACACGTGATGTAACCGTATGCGCTACCACTTCTTACACTAGGTGGCAGATGGCAGGCCTAGTTATATAAATCAAGTTACAAATCTCTTTTATTTATCTTCCAAGTTATTTATGTAGGGGAACTGGTGTACTGGCCATCACCGCCAGAGATGATGATTCCTGGATGAGATATGGTCCTTCTCTTCAACCCACGACTGCTTCCATTCCTTCTTTGCTGTTAATAGTGACTGATCTCGTATAGTGGACTTTGTTATTAACCTGTATATGCAAAGGTATCAATACAATGTATATACTTACATTTGAAAGCACAAGAGCAATTTTATAGTCGTAATGTTTACAAGTTCCTTACTTGTCGTATTTATTGCTAACCACAAGTGATAGTTCATTTGTCATGAGCCCACCATGAAAAATATGACTCTCCTCGTTGAAATAAGTCTTCATTCCTTTATGCATCTATAGTCGTAGCAAGCTTGACCATCAGCTTATTTACTTAGTCAACCAAGTTATCCACCTGTATAGCTTCTCATATTGTGACTTCTGCAACATCTTCAATAAATACCTGTGGTTCATGTTCATAATAGCAAGCTTAAATATCAGCTTATTTACTTAGTCAATCAAGTTATCCACCTGTATAGCTTCTCATATTGTGACTTCTGCAACATCTTCAATAAATACCTTGTGGTTCATGTTCATAATAGCAAGCTTGAATATCAGCTTATTTACTTAGTCAATCAAGTTATCCACCTTTATAGCTTCTCATCTTGTGACTTCTGCAATAACTTCAATAAATACCTGTGGTTCATGTTCATAATAAATATAAATTATACTTACTGTCAATACACAGAATTTCTCACAAAATACACTATCTATTCACACTGTTTATGCTAAACTTCTTATTCATCTTCTCTTATTACTGTCTAGCACTAGCCCGCCCTCTGAAGATCTCTAGTCTTATGCTAATTCTTAACCACAGCATCATTTAATCTTCTGAATATTACTACCACCAATGCTATTTCTATATGACTTCAGAAAACTTCTGTATACCCACAGAATCAAGACTTGAGAGCACGGCAAAACACAACTTGCCTTTACAGTTTCTCAAACTGGACTGCCCCAATGACCTCTGGTCACTGTTCTCTCGTACGATTCAACCCGTACTTGTTTTTCTCTAAATTCATTGGTTGCGCCTTTGACTTACAACTCACTAGAAAAAATACTCAAGCTTTATTAGTTACTGAACACTCGTCTTATTTTTTAATCCTCGGTCTATTTTCTCCCCCCCCCCGTGAACTGTCTCAAACGTTCACCTAACTTTGGCAATGTATTTATCATGCCTGGGCAAACCCTACGGTGACATACTTTAAGCGTTCATATAACCTTGCCAGAAGCATAAACAATGCTTGGGCAAACCCTATGGTGACATACAACCGGGGCCGTACAAATGTATCCCGTAGGGAGACATTTGCTTTCTATCAACAAATATCTAATCTCCACTTATCATATACCTACTCGTATACATGTACATTACAAATTATTAGTCATAATACTAGAAAAAAAAATCGGAATAGTAAAATCATAAGAGTAACATTATCCCATTACCAATTACTAATGTTTCAGTTGAGGTATAACATCAACCATTACATAAATATAGAACCTCATATAATACAACTATCTAATCTACAATAATTGCATACATGCCATATTTAACTTTATGTACACTTGTCGACATGGTAACTGTCTCTGGAAACAGAGATTTGTCAGTACTCTCTATGTCTATAGTATCTGCCGTCAATGTCGTTGGTGCATTGTAGCGGTCAGATAAGCGGAGTTATACTACGTAATATGGGGAAGCATGCATTAACTAAATATTCTGGGTCGATAGTAAAAGACATGTGTCACTATTCAGGTAAGAATTTGATGTACTCGACTGATGTTAGCCTTAGATGCACCAGTCAAATCGTTAATTCTGTCTGAAACTATATACGCTATACCCATGTGTACCCGACTTCACAAAATACCAAACATCAATGTGCCTAGAATTAATGTCAACGTGACTATGTAAATGTGTCATCACTATCATCTCTCAAGTAGGCAGTGCCTAAAACATCAATATTGCAACCATGTCGTATCCCTGGTGTCGCTATATAACCAGCGCAATGGTAAGTGGGAATGTTCATCATCGGTGCATTATGTGCACTCTTTGTTACTTGTGTATGGGTAAGAGAGTTTCTTACTCTGTTATGACTTGGCTGGATCTGTATCATATCTCTTCTTTTTCCTTTTCATTTTCCTTTTTTTTCCAATTCAAATGTGCATATACCTGAAATTCATACATTATACAAATCAATATGCATATAACGCTATCTATAGTTAATTAAAAATCTTGATCCTCTGGTATGCTGAATCTTGAACCTTGGGAAGAACACTACCATGCTTCATGAATTTATATGAAATTAGTCTGCATTGTCACGACTTTGTGTTTCTCTATAGTATATTTATTTCTGTCTCTCGTGTTTTTTTTCAAAGTTCTATACTCTCGTGCTTTAAAAGGTTAGTGAGTAATGTGAGTGTCTAAGTGTGCACAGGAATATAAATATCCCTAACTTAACCACAGAGACACTTAATAAAGTGACTTAGTTGTAGGTACTATGTTGATTAGAGTACCTATAAGCACTATTGCTGGGTGAGTGCTACGAATTAGTACTATTGCTGGGTGAGTACTTTACGATGATTACACTGCCTGCATAAATTTTGAGATTTCATTTGCAAGTTCTAACAGTGTAATTTTTCTACTGGAGAGACGACTGTCGTAATGTGACGAAGTTGGTATCGATTGTGCTGTCGTGTTTATAGTCGCTCTGTAGGAGGAAGGGGGCGATCGAATATGTGTACGTTGTTGTAAACCTGGATCCGGTTTATGAACTTGGCAATGATGTCTTTCAAATCTGGCTCGTACTTGTTCTTGCGGTAGACGTAACAGCTTCGCTCGTGGCGGTGAATGTGGAGATGAAGGGTGGTAAGGGCGCTTGGTAGCTGTACGTATTTCCATGTTGGTAGTGTTAGCCATGTAATCAATGTCACTTTCTTCTCGTTCTGTTGTGTCAAGTTCTGATTCATAAGGTGCCAAAGATGTATTGATAAAGTCGTCTCTGTGTTTTTCATCCGAAGGTTGCGTTGTTTTAACGTTTATATGCTCTGCTGTAGGGCTCTGCCTCTGATGAATTATGTTGTCTCTCACTGTTTGCAAAGGTCTTTCATCGTCACAGTCCCAGCTGGAGTGTGTAGACTGGTGTTGACTTGGAGCTGGCGGTTGGAGTTCGTGACTGCCATGTTTCTCTGTAGGGTTCCGATTATGGGGTATTATGTTGTTTCTCGTTGTTGTTCTCAAGGGCCTCTCATCTTCACTGTAACAACTGGAAGGTGTAGGCTGGGGTTGACTTGGAGTTGGCGGTTGTAATTCCTGCCTGCCATAATATGTTTGACTTGTTATAGACGGTTGGGGTTCATTGTCATGCAGTGATACTGGTGTTTCTGCTATCTCTATCATGTAAACGATTGTCTCGAAATATCAGCCTCTCTCTTAGCTCTGTCAAAGGAATATCATCTTCGTCTTCTGACTTGTCTCTACAGCGATTCAACCGATGTATAGTATCCTGTAATTGGTTTTTGGTGCTATACTGTTCTGTGTTAATATGAAGCTCATCATCTGTATCAAGTTCGCTGTGTGAAGTGCTTGAGGTTTATGAAGGATTATAGTGATCTAGTGTGACCTTTCTTATTGGTCTGTCATTCGATAAAGCTGGTGGTACTGTCGGGCGATGATTGTCTTTCTTCATTTGTACTGCATGCGCTTTGGTGATTATGTTCTTCTCTTCATTCCATAATATGTAATTTATGTGTGTTGTCTTTTCAAGTACTTTATATCCACCAAGCCATCGTACATCAAATTTGTTATCTCGAACATTCTTCTTACAATACACTTTATCCCTAACTTGAAAGTGTTCTAATGTAGCTCTTTTATCATGCAGTTTCTGCCATTTCTTGAAAGCTTTCTGTGAATTATGATTAGCTATCTGGTGTGCTCTATGCTTCTCTCGCAGTATAATTTCAATAGGATCTTCACCTACATACTTTCTCTGAGGTTGTAAGAGATTGTCCAATGGAAAAGTAGGTTCACGTCCATATAACATATAGAATGGTGACAATCCTGTCGTTTCATTTATGTTAACACGCATTGCTTCGAGGATTTGATTAATATATATATCCCAATATTGTACATTTCCTTGTATGTATTTGGCAAGGATATCATGCAATGTAGTGTGCATTCTCTCATTTCGTTCATTTGCCTGCGGTCTATAGAAAGTACTAGTGGTATGTTGAATATGCAATGTCTGGAGCGTCTTTTTGAAAGAATTACCGACAAATTGTTTCCCATTATCTGTGATTATTCTCTTACGGCAACCATGTCTTGGTACAAATTCTTGCAGAAAAAACTCAGTCACTGTCGCTGACGTTATATTCTTGAGAGGATAACTTTCAGGCCATACAGAATAATGATCAACAATGTGCAAAAGGTATGCATTCCCGGACTGGGTAATAGGGTATGGACCAGAAATGTCCATGCTTATGACTTCCATAGGGAAATGGGATGGTTTCATCTCTTGCAAAGGAACTTTAGTTGGTCTCATGTTTCTCATTCTGCATATTTTGCAAGTACTAACGTATTCAATTATGTCTTTGTACATTGACGTGCAATAGTACGTCTTCTTGATAATGTCTATGGTTTTATCTCTTCCAACATGTCCGTTATTGTCATGGAACTGTACTAATAACTGAGGTATTACAAACTGGGGAATTACTTTTTGTAGTCTCCTTTCCTGTTTCTCATCAATGTGATATAAAACCTGGCCATGTGGCAGGAGAGTGAACTGCTTAAGCGACGTGGGTTTCGTTTCTACTCGTTGAATAAGCTTGAGGATTTCGGAATCTTTTCTCTGCTCAGCATATACATCAAATGTGTCTGAGTCCACTGTTTCTTGCGTACCAGTGTCTGTTGGGGCGGTGCTATCATCGACATCTACTCTGTTGGAATTTATAACGTTGATCTCCTTTGCATTATCGTTGATATCAGTAAAAGCCTCCGGATCATCTTGCTGTGTAAAAGTAGGGTGCGGAATTTGAGAAAGGAGGTCTGCACACGTATTCTGAGTTTCTGGGATGTCTTCAATTGTTGTATCATATGATTGCAAGTTCATAGACCAAGTCTGTAATTTCTTGGGCTGTTCTTGTGTCTTAGTGAGCCAACTCACCAATGGTTGATGGTCTGTTCTAATGATGAGTTTGGTACCTCTGATGTAGAAATCAAGCTTCTGTATCGCGTAATGTATGGCGAAAGCTTCTTTTTCTGTAGTCGACCATCGTCTCTGTGTTTTGAAAAGCGCGTGTGATACAAATGCTATGGGCATCTCGTTAGGAATCTCTGGTAAGATAGGTGTTTCGTCGTCTTCTCTAGGTTGGACTAAACAAGCACCTATTGCTGTGTTCGAGGCATATGTGTACAAAATCATCGGGCGAGATATATCTGGATGTGCCAGAAGTGGTATTGTTGTAAGTGCTTCTTTAAGGTAATCGAAGGATTTCTGACATTCTTCTGTCCACTTAAATCGTGAATACTTCTTGTTAAGGGCGATAAGTGGTTCAGTGGCCTTCGAAAAGTTAATGACGTGGCGCCTGTAATATCCACAGCAACCGATATACGCTCGTACCTGCTTCACTGTTGTGGGAGCGGGCATCTTTCTTATTGCTTCCACTTTATCTGTGTCAGGGCGAATGCCATTGTTGCTGTCATTTTTAACGGTGAGAAAAACACCAACCTAATTTATGTTTGGTTTAATGTGATCAAAGAGAGATAACTGTTTATTATCTTTCTGTGACAGGTTTGACTGGTGATTATCTTCCCCTGTCTTATGTTGTCCTGTCTCAGGCAATGTCTTATAGTTGACATGTCTTAGGTCTATTTATAGGACCATATACGAAGTATCTTTACCACCCGTTTGGGCGGAAACGCCTGGTCTGGTTTAGCCTTGATCTGGTCTATGCTCTTTGGGCATGCGCAGGTCTTGGCGCAAAGACCGAGAGACTGATGATTCAAGCAGAGTGTACCTAAGGCTTAGAACGGATGTACCGATCCGTAGATTTCTCTCTGCCAAGTTTCGTTAGGGATTTGGAAATTCTGGGAATGACTGTTTTGTCATTATTCCTTCCCTGAGTGATTCTTTATGCCAGTATTGGCTGTGTTGTGTTACCTTAGAGTGTAAGGATTCTTTGAGAAGGTAACTGAAACATTATTCGATCTTTTTCGTCTCGATTTGATCTTAAAGGTACATTTTTTGATGATGGCGACATAGTGAGCGAAGCTCACGAGGAGTTAATATACTGTACCCCAGTATGGCTACATATTTGAAAGACTAGGTCTAAGTTGACCTGTTATACATATAAGCCTAAGAATCAACTTAATGGATCCGCAATGCAGGCGGAATATTGTTTGACAGAAATATATTTATTCTCAGACGTTTATGTAAAACTGAGAGTCACCTGATTATCGAGGCCCGCGACCCGTGACCTGATTTCGTCGTCATTATATTGGTCCGTGTTTACGGCCAATCTTCTTCACCAGAATGAAGTACCTGGCATGTGAGGCCAGAATGAAGTCTTTTGCTAGTTGTAGGACAGTAGCATTGACTTTGTTAAATAACTGATATCGCCCGTACTAGGCAATATATTTGCTAGGGCTTACCTGACGGGGCTCAGTCAGGGATTAGAGCTATCGCATGAACAGTAGTTATTGGTCAAGACATTGTTAATTGTCTAAGCTGTTCGGGATCTGTGATGCCTGATGTTAACCTTCATAACTACACATATAATGTCCATGATCTTGTACTATTTACTGTTTCGTCTGTCATCATATTATCGTACGTCATGAATAAATATTGTAAACGTCAGCAGCATTCCCTACTTCACTGACTTCTACTTGTGGTTGTGTGAGTCTATGTGAAGTCGTCCAAGAGCCTATACGGCCTTCGTGTTGTCAGCACTATTATTCACTCACCTACACGATCAACCACAGTCTTATACAAGTACTACACGTCTGTATCTACATGTATGCTGATACTATGAGTGTCTCTACTATACCCTGGCGGCACCTCATGCCGATGACCTAGATTACACCGCATCATTGTGACACGCCCACTCTGCCATCTTTACAACACACGAACACAAACGGGCAGTTATACATCTGGAGCAAACAGACATTTACATTTGTCTTTTACAGCAATCTTTGTTGACCAGGAATCCTAAATATTTGGTTTCCGTTTTTAGGAATTCACACTTGCTTAGCTTGAGTTTAACTTGATGGTGTCGGAGGCGATCAAAAACTTGCTCAACTTTCTTTAAGTGGTCATCCACGGTACCTGATGTGTGAATAAGTGCATCATCTATATAGGCTAATGCAAAAGAATGCATTCCCTGCAAAACCTCGTCCATTAATGCCATGTATGTAGCGGGACTCCCTTTCAAACCAAAAGGCATAACGTTCCATTTCTAACTACCCATGTGTGTACAAAATGTTGACTTTTCTTTCGCTTCTGGTGTCATAGGAATACACCAGAACCCTGAGCGTGCATCCAATTTAGTAAAGTATGTAGAATGTCCAACTGTCGCCAAAATATCATCAATGCGTGGTAATGGGTATGAAATCGTTTTATTTATTCTGTTCAAAGCGCGGTAATCGCAACAAAATCTACTTGTTCCATCTTTCTTTGATACGATTACTATTGGTGATGACCATGCTGATGTGGATCTTTCTATAATTCCTGCACTCAACATCTCGTTTATAGATTTTTCTACTATTTCACGGTTCTTCAAAGGAGTGTGGTAGGGTTTCAAACTAATAGGTTCCTCTGTTGTGGTCTGAATGTCCATATGTATCGTACTGGTTCTGCCTAACTCCATATCCGTTATTGCAAACACATCTTGGTGTTTAGTGATAAACGCACTAAGTTTAGACTTATATTGGTCTTCTACCTTCAGTGTTGCCAGTAATTGTGATAACCGATCTGGTGTGTTACTCTGTATGTGGGACTCTTGGTTTGTCCACGGTGTTTTGACATATGTGTTTTCTTCATTCATTCTGTGAAAGTTATTCCTACTCTCTCGTTCTCTCTTGTAATATTCAAAAGGTTTGAAATGTCTGGGCTCTTCTCTTTGATAAAATGATTTATTTGCGTACCTCGCACTGGGTTTCCGCCATGGAGTATACTGTCCATGTGTTCTATAATTGTTACTTTCACTCTGTCGTTCACTACGGCAGTAATCAAAGGATTTTGAATATCTTGCTCCATATATTCGGTACAGTGATGTGTTTGAATATCTCGTATTGGGTTTCCGCCATGGAGTACGTTCTACTTTTGTTCTACAAATATTCCATCTGCTCTCTCGTTCACTACGGCAGTATTTTGCTGGGGTTGGCAATAAGGAATGTGTAACGAGATTGACATAATGCAATTCTTTTCTACTGTCTACTGTTCTTCTGTGTATTCCATCGTATGCTTTTTGTTGTATTATCTGGTTCACTCTATGTGCATAGCAAAAATATTTAGCCATTTCTGCATCTGAATCTGTGTTTTGAGGTTCATTTCTACAGGCTTTATCGTACACCAACGTCAGGTATTCTGTTGTTTCTTGTAGAGGCTAAGGATGATCTTTGTACTTTAGCAATTATTGCACCTCTGTGTATTGTTGTAGCTTGTCCCAATGTGTTTACAATCATAACTGGAAAATCACGGGAGGATGAAACTTCTGCAATAACTTCGGTAACAAAAATGAGGGGTTCATCGTTTATATCCTCATTTTCGAAGGGTTCAATCTGTATTGTTTGTCCTGGTTTGATATAATTGGAACTCTTGACTCGTCCTTTTGCTATTACAAGCGTGTTAGGTAACACCGTAACTGGGGTTGTCAAACGCACCAAGGATGCAATATGTATATCATCCTGTAGTTGTATGTACTCACCATTGATATTGATTTTGTGGAGGTCGAAATATATTCTGGCGTTATGACAAGTGAGGAAGTCTCTACCTAGGATGAAGTTTCTAGACATTCCACGTGTGATTACAAAATTATGTGTGAGTTGTTGCTGTCCTATGTGGAATGTAATATATGCTGTGCCACAAGACTTTATAGATTCTCCTGTTACTGATGCCATTAATGTGTTTGAAGGTCGAAAACTCACAAGATGTTTGATTTGTTTGTATAGCTGTTCTCTAATCAAACTGACTGAAGCGCCAGTGTCCACAAGTGCTCTGTAATTCTTGTTGTTAATCTCAATAAGACAAGAACTAGGGTCTGGAGTAATATTTATCCTTTGAGGAGGAATCATTGAGTGCGAGACCATGTTGTTTTTCTTTATATATCTGGACCTACGATGGAAGAAGTTGTTGTTTCCATCACTTTTATAGTCACCACTAACGGTCTTACTTAATGGTTTACTGTTCCGTTTCCCTGGTTGTACCGTCGTGCTTGCCCTCTTGTAAAGCTGGAGGCTGTATGCGCTCCTCGAAAATTTTGACTATAATTCTGAGTGTTACTGTGACCATAATTTCGTGGGTTATTGTAATTTTGTTGAGGTAGGCGAGGATGTTGTCGTCGGCACTGACGGGCTAGGTGTCCTCGAAAATCCCAAATGAAACAAGTAGGAGTATTAACTTGGTGTATGTTTTGTTGCCTAGAAGGGTGTCGAGCATAATTTGTGTTTTCTGATTCTTGGTTACTCGTCTGGCTTGGGCGATGCCAACGTGGGCGGGAATGTGCAATTTTCATCGGTTCGTGCTCTGTGTGCGACTCAACTGTAGCCTCTTGTTCAATGCATTGGTTAAATCTTGTTTGAACGTTTTCTTCCCTAACTGCTATTTGGATCGCTTCATTTTTCGTTTTCGGATCGTTTCGAATCATATATAATTTTGTGTTACTGCCCAATAGTCCATGGACAAAAATACCTAATAGATGTTTTTCCATATCTGGCGATGCCGCCAAGCCATCTAGAAATGCTTTTTCTGCTAGGTTTAATAATTTCTTTCCATAGGACTGAATAGATTCGTTATGTTGCATTCTGATGCGGCGAAGGAGTGACCACGCGTGCTCCGTATTTGTAATGTCACTGTAGTGTTGTGTTAGTTCTTTCTTGAGTGAATCATATGTCTCAGTAGGATATGCACTGTCCCGTCTACGTAAACAATCAGAAACCAAGGAATCTGATGACAAATATAATATTCGTTTGCGCTCTGTGTCCGTGCATGCATTGACCATAGTGGCAAATTTTTCTACATCCTTAAACCATTTTCTAAATTCCTTAAAATCTCCTGTAAATGGTGTAATAACTGATCTGATCTGGTTGTACTTCGCATAATGATCAACATTGTACAACGTTTCTGTAATACTTTTCAGAGCAGCCATTGTAGATCCTTGTTTCGGAGGTAGTGAACATTGTTGTATCTGTTGTTGTTGATTCTGTTGGTACATTGCATCAGGATGTGGTGTAGCCATGTTGTCACTAAAGAAGGACTGGTCGCGGCGCCAATTACACGTGTGTAACAGGTGTGTGGATGGAACTGGGTGCGGCACCAATTACACGCGATGTAACCGTGTGCGCTACCACTTCTTACTTTAGGTGGCACATGGCAGGCCTAGTTATATAAATCAAGTTACAAATCTCTTTTATTTATCTTCCAAGTTATTTATGTGGGGGAACTGGTGTACTGGCCATCACCGCCAGAGATGATGATATGGTCCTTCTCTTCAACCCACGACTTGTTCTGTGATAGGGTGGGGCGAGATGATAATGATGATGTTGTGATATTTGATCACTCTCTTTTCACACTCGCAACCGACCCTAATCAACAATAAAACTCTTGATTCTAAAGGCAGGGGCTGTATTTATTTTTACAACCCATTCAGTGACTAAGAGCACACTGAAGCAAACTTTAAACAAATAACAAAGCGAACAAAACCGAACAAACAAAACACCCAGCTAGTGCTCAGTTGCTAATCTGAAGAAGCAAACAAAGCAACGAACTAGTTAAAATCATTGTTGAATAACGATACTCTATCCTGTCAAACAGACCTTCCATGCCACCTGACACCCTCAACTATCACACACGCATACACTCATGCGTGTCGTCCAATGCGATTGGTAAGGTGTTGTGCATGAGGCTGGCAATCTCACCGTGTAACATCGGTTGCTACCAAAACCACTACTGCAAGAGCACACACTCAGCTATCCCCCCACACACACACACTCATGCATGTCGTCCAATGAGACTAGTATGGTGTTGTGCATGAGGCTGGCAATCTCACCACATAACACAGATTGCTACCGAAACCACTACTGCAACAGCACACGCTCAGCTATCATACACACACACACTCATGCATGTCGTCCAATGAGACTAGTATGGTGTTGTGCATGAGGCTGGCAATCTCACCATGTAACACAGATTGCTACCGAAACCACTACTGCACGAGCATATGAATACTTCATGCGGAGGCAAACCACACTGGTGGCCCCATGCTCACACAGGAGCGGAGAAGAGAAATATATATCTTCAAGTGAGCCCACGTGCTCTCAAACCATTCTACACATAACCATAATTAAATAATAATAACATGGACATAAAATAATATTCTTCAACTACATGTACAACAAATACTCTCAATAATAAGAGTAAACCACCAAAGATGTACAGTAGAATAATCAATAAACGCGAAATACACTAAATTTCTCTTACGATAAAGAATAAAATATAATTACTCTTAACTTTAACAACTAGAACTAAAGTCATCACCTCGTGGCCTCCCGGCTGCCATCTTGATATTTTTGCTACCAGGTTGATATTATCTAAATTCACGTGAAATAGCTTCATACCATATTTGCCTTTCTGATAAATAAAATAATCGCTCCTAAACTTTCACATCTATCTATCTATTTAGACCTAATTCACTAAACAACAAAAACAGACTCGTGCTGAATATAATTTCAGACTTATAGAACACGAATGCTAAATTCTACAAAATGCGCTAAGAATAACAGCTCACGTGCTCTGGTCCTTCTGCTACCTACACCAGTCACCTCGTCTCGTTTGTTCTCTCGTCTGGGCTCATACTAGGAAACGTCTCTGCTGGCTGTCGCACGCTTTATATAGGCACTAGGCTAATCACTCAACTTACTGCGCGCTAGGCGTATTAATTTAGCCGCATAAACAACACTCGCGATATTTGCTTTATTAGGCACGAAAACACAGATATGGCTCACAATTACTAAATATAACACACGACTACCAAATATAGCACACGACTTTGCACCAAAATTAATTATTAGGCTTTATTATGGCCTTAGTAATATATCTTCTACTTTGTCAGACTTTCCACATCCCAGCAACGCTTGCTCGCGCCGTCACATGGGCTGACAGTCACGTGGGCTGACCGAAAATATATGGGGGATAAATGTGCCACTCACAATGAAGGGGGAAGCTGGGGTGTCTTCCCGTGAAGGGGGAAGCCGGGTGTCTATCCGGCCCCATCATATATCTCCCTCCTGATTTTGTTGTCGTCCCGACAACATCACTACCTCTGGCGCTTCAGTTGTAACCTCTCAGATCGTCTCGGGGCAGGACCCTCTATCGGCTGCAGGGCATACCAGCTTGGTTCGAGCATTAGACTATGCACGTCCTCCCCAGGGTCTGTCTCATCTGGCGAAGCTGGTGCCTCAGGTAGGCCTAGTGTAGCATCTACCAGATTCGGAGAATCATCTTTGTCCTCACTTCGTCTCAGTTCGTGCGCCGCAACCCTCATCTTCAGATCTTCGTTTCCTGCTGGCCTTATCACATAAGGACCACCGCTTGCTTCTGGAATTGATGATACAATGAATTCGTCGTTGGACTACACGTCTTGTATTTTGGCCCTGTCAGTGTAGTGCACTCTTTTCCGCACTCTTTCACCCACTCGCAATGGTGTGGGACCTGGAAGCTGATTACTTCTCTCCCTCCTGTCAGCGGCCATTTTCTGCATTCTCTCTGCAGCTTTTTGGTGTGCTATGTGCAACCTCTCTAGGTGACCTTGCAGCCACTCATCAACTTTCTCCGGCTTTTCATCTGGGCGCGTGCCTATCATGTAGTCTAGAGGAAGCTTTGGTTCTCTGCCGAAGAGGAGGTAGTATGGTGAGTACCCTGTCGAAGAATGGGGGGTGGAGTTGTAGACCATAACCACCTCAGCTAGATGCTCAGACCACCTTCGCTTGTGGTCGGCTGTCATGGGTCTCAGCAAATCATGCAACGTCTTGTTGAAGCGCTCGCACTGCCCGTTGCCTTTAGGATTGTAAGCTGTAGTGCGGCTCTTATGGACTCCATATACCTTGCACAGCTCTGCGACTATCGCTGACTCAAAGTTCCGGCCTTGATCAGAGTGTATCCTCTGAGGAGCTCCGAGATACTGGAACCACTTTTCCACTAGGGCCTTGGTGACCGTTGTTGCTTTTTGGTCTCTTGTTGGTATAGCAATGGTGTACTTGCTGAACACATCTGTCAGCACTAATACATTCTCAAACCCTTTGGAATCCCGCTCTATCAGTGTGAAATCCATTGCTACCACCTCAAGTGGTCTGGAGGCAATCACGTTTTCCGATGGCCCATGAAACTTCATTTGAGGTGCCTTAGCAATGTTACATCGGTTGCTAACAAAATCACTACTGCAAGAGCACACACTCAGCTATCCCCCCACACACACACACACTCATGCATGTCGTCCAATGAGACTAGTACGGTGTTGTGCATGAGGCTGGCAATCTCACCATGTAACACAGATTGCTACCGAAACCACTACAGCAAGGGCACGCTCAACTATCACACACACATACTCATGCATGTCGTCAATGAGACTAGTATGGTGTTGTGCATGAGGCTGGCAATCTCACCATGTAACACAGATTGCTACCGAAACCACTACTGCACGAGTATATGAATACTTCATGCGGAGGCAAACCACACTGGTGGCCCCATGCTCCCACAGGAGCAGAGAAGAGAAATATATATCTCCAAGTGAGCCCACGTGCTCTCAAACCATTCTACACATAACCATAATTAAATAATAATAACATGGACATAAAATAATATTCTTCAACTACATGTACAACAAATACTCTCAATGATAAGAGTAAACCACCAAAGATATACAGTAGAATAATCAATAAACGCGAAATACACTAAATTACTCTTACAATAAAGAATAAAATATAATTACTCTTAACTTTAACAACTTGAACTAAAGTCATCACCACGTCGCCTCCCGGCTGCCATCTTGATATTTTTGCTATCAGGTTGATATTATCTAAATTCACGTGAAATAGCTTCATACCATATTTGCCTTTCTGATAAATAAAATAATCGCTCTTAAACTTTTACATCCATCTATCTATTTAGACCTAATTCACTAAACATTAAAACAGACTCGTGCTGAATATAATTTCAGACTTATAGAACACGAATGCTAAATTCTACAAAATGCGCTAAGAATAACAGCTCACGTGCTCTGGTCCATCTGCTACCTACACCGGTCACCTCGTCTCGTTTGTTTTCTCGTCTGGGCTGATACTAGGAAAGGTCGCTGCTGGCTACCACATGCTTTATATAGACACTAGGCTAATCACTCAACTTACTGCGCGTTAGGCGTATTAATTTAGCCGCATAAACAACACTCGCGATATTTGCTTTATTAGGCACGAAAACACAGATATGGCTCACAATTACCAAATATAACACACGACTACCAAATATAGCACACAACTTTGCACCAAAATTAATTATTAGGCTTTATTATGGCCTTAGTAATATATCTTCTACTTTGTCAGACTTTCCACATCCCAGCAACGCTTGCTCGCGCCGTCACAGTCACGTGGCTGACAGTCACGTGGGCTGACCGAAAATATATGGGGGATAAATGTGCCACTCACAATGAAGGGGGAAGCTGGGGTGTCTTCCCGTGAAGGGGGAAGCCGGGTGTCTTTCCGGCCCCATCACAGTTCCATTCCTTCTTTGTTGTTAATAGTGACTGATCTCGTATAGTTGATTTAGTTATTAACCTGGATACAGCCTACATACAACAACTCTCACAGATTGAGCCAAACTTGTGTGGTATCCAGCAAAACTGTTTATTTACACATGTTTAATTCCCTCAACAAAGCAATGTATTTAGCATAGAAGTCCCTTACAATTATTTCATAATTGCCTTATGCGCAACTTTTGACTCATGTATATACATATTCTCCTCTTTCACCAATTCAAATCAGTTCCAACTGACCTATTTCTACCGTGCTTCAAACCTTCCCCTGATTTGTCTAAGCACCTCAATAACTCATATCAACACTTTCATTTTAAGGTGTCGGTGCTTTCATTCTTTATTATCAATCTCGACGTATCTTCCTCTGATACTGATACGATGAGGATAACTTAATTTCTTCTATTTTCCTTGTTGTTTTTCTAGGGTCTCCAACTCAACATATTTATGTTTTTATCCCCTCTGACTAATCTTGTCAGATATATCTCCATAACTGTACCTGTAAAAAAAAAGGTAAAGGAACCCGTTACACGCCCATTGAGGCATATTGGGAATATGGTGTTAGGCCCATATTATCTTGACCGTCGGCACACGAGGGGTGATGTGGTCGGCATCACGCCGGCCGCCTTAACCTTCCCAGAGTAGCTCTGGTACCCATTTGGGGCTGGGTCGACCCAGGAGCCGTTTGTGGCCTAAAAACTTTCCGCCTCATCTGGGGATCGAACCATAGACCACTGCGCTAGGAAGCCAGTGCACTAACCACTATGCTACCGCGGCTCCATATACCTGTAATCTTAACATAATTCATATACAGGTGCCAAACATCAGATATATATGCAGAGGTATCAATATATACTTACATCTAAAAGAACATGAGCAATTTTATAGTCGTAATGTTTACAAGTTCCTTACTTGTCGTATTTATTGCTAACCACAAGTGATAGTTCATTTGTCATTAGCCCACCATGAAAAATATGACTCTCCTCGTTGAAATATGTCTTCATTCCTTTATGCATCTATAGTCGTAGCAAGCTTGACCATCAGCTTATTTACTTAGTCAACCAAGTTATCCACCTGTATAGCTTCTCATATTGTGACTTCTGCAACATCTTCAATAAATACCTTGTGGTTCATGTTCATAATAGCAAGCTTGAATATCAGCTTATTTACTTAGTCAATCAAGTTATCCACCTTTATAGCTTCTCATCATTGCTTCTGCAATAACTTCAATAAATACCTGTGGTTCATGTTCATAATAAATATAAATTATACTTACTGTCAATACACAGAATTTCTCACAAAATACACTATCTATTCACACTGTTTATGCTAAACTTCTTATTCATCTTCTCTTATTACTGTCTAGCACTAGCCCGCCCTCTGAAGATCTCTAGTCTTATGCTAATTCTTAACCACAGCATCATTTAATCTTCTGAATATTACTACCACCTATGCTATTTCTATATGACTTCAGAAAACTTCTGTATACCCACAGAATCAAGACTTGAGAGCACGGCAAAACACAACTTGCCTCTTTAGTTTCTCAAACCGGACTGCCCCAATGACCTCTGGTCACTGTTCTCTCGTACGATTCAACCCGTACTTGTTTTTCTCTAAATTCATTGGTTGCGCCTTTGACTTACAACTCACTAGAAAAAATACTCAAGCTTTATTAACGCGAACCGAGTTACTGAACACTCGTCTTATTTTTTAATCCTCGGTCTATTTTCTTCCCCCCCCCCCCCCCCCCGTAAACTGTCTCAAACGTTCACCTAACTTTGGCAATGTAATTTATCATGCCTGGGCAAACCCTACGGTGACATACTTTAAGCGTTCATATAACCTTGCCAGAAGCATAAACAATGCTTGGGCAAACCCTACGCTGACAGCACTTTGGAAGTAAGAAAGGAAGTTGTTCAGTGTTATATAGAACCAATCCTGACATATGGGAAAGAATCATGGACAATTAGTAAACAAGTGTCGTAAGTTGACCTTGGTGTAGCTACAACAGTAGTTGTCGCTGTGGATGGCCTATGAAATATTATGAAGACGGTCTCCAGAAATTGGCTCGTTAAGAAAGAAAGAGACCTATTCGAGATAAGGACAAGAAGCAGAGAATGCGAATGCTTTCCACTGGATACAGTTTTCTAGTAAATTATAGAAAGTGTTCTATTTCCTCACGACCTTAGCTTCTGTCCTCATATCTCGTAAAAGAAGGAGCCCCCAATCTCATCTAAATGTAGAATTTTCCCTATATGTAAATATTTAATACCGACAGCTCGAGTGATAGATACATTAACGAACTAGATAGTGCTCAAACGGTTATTGGGTTTATTAATTAAATATCTACACATATAGGGTTAGTAGTAATTACAACGTGATAATGGTGAAGTCAATTCACACAAAACACACAGATGAGATATAAATAATGTAGTTAGTTAAATAGAAGATGTGAACTGATGACGTGGTATGATACTTGTTACCAAACTGATGTCTAAACTGCACTGTCCATGTGTCTCTTAATGCTTTTCCTGTGTATGGTGATACAGATGTATGCGTAGAATGTCCCAGGTAGGTAATGGTATGTTGTGTAGGTTATCTCCAAGACGAGGACGTACTGACGAAAACTTTTGTGTAAGGAGAACTTTGACGATATACAGTCCTTCAATGTTTGGCACTATCTCTGTAGCGTTGACAAATCATTGACTGTTGTCTTAAGAAAACGGCTGATGTCTAATCCCTGGTGCTCTAACACGAAATGATCTTGTAAATATGGTATATTGATTATCAAAATGCGCTCTTCTGCGTGTGTTGAACTTGCTATAAATATGAAAGTCAACTTGCGCGTGCTTTACCTTGATGCATGCAGTAAGCTTTCGAGTGAGTTGAACTTCATATCTGAATATGTAATTACTTATGAGCGCTTGATAAGCAGGTGAATAAAATGTTGCGCGATCCCAGTGTAAAACATAGGCGAGAAATCTTATTTCTTAACTGATTAAGTGAAGGAGGTTCTAAATTCCGAATTCTGCTATCCAGACGTATACTTCGCTAGTTTCTTTCTGGTAGACACCAAACACGTAATGTGTAGACTCAGACTTCTATAGGATTGAAGAGACACAAAAGTGTTCGTAAGTTTTCACACTTAATATCAATGGTTGACCTCTCTGTTACACTACGCATCGCTAATGATGAGTTCAATTTTCAAGTAATTATGAATGACATTAGATGCTCCTGATACGTGTTAAATGTATTGCGCATGAAAGTGTGGGCACGTGTAAGTCTGTAATGATGACCTAACAATCTAGATGAAGATGAAGTTTGATAATCAATTACCTCCTATCACGTTAAAGGAAAATCTTTTGATTTAATTAATCATTTATGTGTATGATTAATTGAAAAACTGTCTTCCGCACATTTAGCTATGATGCTAAGTGCAAAAGTAATCTTAACAAAAGACTTATAAAGCATATTAATAATTTTTAAAAGATTCAATAACTTCCTTTTCCCGTTCGCAAACTCCTTTAAGAACATAATACACCACAGATGTGAATTATTTCATCCACACTGAATTAATTGCAGGCTATGCTGTGGGATATTATCTATACCACGCTGTTGGAACAGTACTCCTCTCTGACGGACTCTGCGATGCGGTACATTATATTGCGGGTTAGCCCAAAGTGGGTCCATTTTTCCCAGTAATGTATAACTCCACCCATAAACCAATAGCTAGGCCCCCATCTTGTGACTTTTGCAATTACACCCTTCCGTGCCCTGTCAGAGAATGTCGCTGGCTACAAGTGGGTGGGCTTTTCGCCAAAAACTTTTAGTTCCGTGCAATGGGTTAGTTTGAGTGACACTCCGGTGTTTTCGGATTGTTTGGTTTAAAAAAATAACTCACCTTCTTCTGTCACAAATGTTCGTCCATTGTCGCTTTCCGTGTATTTCCTGTTATCCTTTGTGAGACAGTTTTCCCTTATCTCCTTGTTCGCATCTAAGACGCATGCCGCTCTCTTTTTACCATCTGGAAATAAACGTTGTTGTCCGTGTGTCGCGAGAGGTTTTAATTATTTACATACAAGATATCCTGGACATAAAGGTGTATCAGATGATACCAGGATAGTGCCAGATAAGAGACTGGTCTTATAAGAAAAAAATCCATTCTCTGAAAAGAGTAATGGTGTATAGTAGTCCAAGGTTAAGGTCAGCTGTATAGATCACTAGGTGAGGTGGTACTGTGCAATCCTAGTTATCTAAAGTGCCCCTCTCACAGACCTACCCAGGACTATGACTAGGATAATAATTATGATTAAATTTATGACTCAGCAAGAGGTAATCTAATAACTAACCAACAAGAACTTAGAAATGAACTTAAATAAGACAATAAAGACTGTTGGTACAATTTACAATTTATTATATACAAGATTGTTTTGTGTTCTTTTAGTAATTTCCCTTGAACTCAGATTGGTTCAACAAACAAAAATATTATATATGATAAGTTTACTTTCACTATCTCACAAATTTACAATTCTTATAATTTTATAATGACAGTTCATCTTGTCCTCTGTAACCTTGATCTTGATGTAGACTGTCTTTGTTTGGAGCTATTAGTAATACTTTTATTGTTATTAGTTGATATCTCTTTACTGACTACACTGATTTATCATCACTACAAATCTGTCATTTGGGTTGTGGTAATTTTTGTGTAACTGAAAAGTAGCCCAAAACTGGGCCACTTAGCTTGTAATTCTCCTCTGAAGACTTGAACAACAGTTACTGGAGAGAATCCAACAGATGAGGTTCTTCCAAAGGTAAAGGTGGCCTTGTTGGTGCCCGTCTGTAACTACATATGGCTATAACAACGAGTCTCCTCCAGCTGATTTTGGCTCTTCAGATAGAGTACACCTTTCAGCGCAGGATGCGATCTGGAATGGAATAGTTAACCTACATGGTATTGGCTCACTATCTCCTTATCTAGTCAGTAGATGATATCAGACAGATCAGACAATATGCAGTTAGTCGCAAGAGACATAACAAGTCAGTAATAACACAATTTTTATCACTACGTAGCACAATATTCTAGTAATTTATTTTGTACAGCTCTGTCCATTATTTGCTTCTATACATTAATCAAGCCTTGTGGAAAACACTAAGTAATACCTTAATTAATAAAATAAAACAATACATTTTTTTCTTTCCTTTGTTCCCAGATGGTAGTCCATTCCATCAAGAAATAATTCTTTAAAAGCATTTCAAAAACTTCAAACACACTTTCCTTTTTCATTCGTTTCCATTTTCAATTTATTTAATTAAAAAAATCTTGGATTCCTTCCAATACCAACACAGTGATTCGAAAAACAATTATCCACTTTCTAAGGCACATTCTGATTAATTAATGTTATATATATATATATATATATATATATATATATATATATATATATATATATATATATATATATATATATATATATATATGTATATATATATATATATATATATATATATATATATATATATATATATATATATATATATATATATATATATATATATATATATATATATATATTCTCGCTTACCCTCAATAATATACAGACGAGTTTACAATGGTCATACAGTCTGCCCACAGCTGCAGATGGCAATGGAAGCTTGTGACAGTAACTGCTGCTCTGCTCTAGTCTATCAGTTTAAATTTTACGCGAGTTCTCGACTTCCATACGTTTCTCCTTATATAGGTCAAAGGCGTACCCATCGGAAAGCAATGACGTCACTGTTGCTGTCGTTTTTGACCGAGTCATAATAGGTAAATCTATTTAATACTTTTGTTGTAAAACTTTGTTGGTCAAAGTTGGATAATTGGGTATTAACTTCTATGACAGGTTGTTTAAGGGTTATCTTCTCTTTCTTTCAATTATTGTCGTTGATCTGTCTTAACGATGCTCAGTTTTATGCTGTCTAGGCATGCGCAAGTTCTGTGCGCGAACTGAGGAAACTTCCGTCAGGGAGGTTGTGTTTTGGGCTGTCGGACATGATGTCCGTTGTGATTTTCTCTATATCATCGTGGGGATTGGAAAGTTTTCGATATGACTGAAATGTCAATGTTTTTCCCAGTGATTCTTTGTTCGTCAAGAGTGGCGACATTTATTAAGTGTGTATCCGGAAGATTCTGTAAAAATTAAAGAGACATTCTTATTAATATGCCTTTGGTTGCAGAACATTTGAAGTTACCTATCTGCGAGTGAAGCTCACAGATCTTGAGAGACAGAATTCCTTCTTCGCTTCTTGTTCTAGCCAAATGAGACTATGTGTTTTCAATTGAACAGAAGCCTAATGATGATGATAAATTATTGTGGACGCCGCAGGTTGGCGGTATATATGTTTAGCATGGCTTGATCGTGCCTGCTAACAAAGGATATACAGCTGTCTACATATTGAGGCCCTGTATTACGGCCAATATTTTTCAGCAAGAGGAAATATATCTGGCGGGCTATGCCAGTTGAATAACAGCCTTAAGTATTATTGCTACGCAATTTAGGAGCTCGTTTGTTGGACGACAGAGCTAATTAAGTACCTGACGCGCTGAGTCAATGGTACGGAAGCTACATTATAAACTGTAACATTAGGACAGATGATGTTTGGGTATGTCCTAGTTGATGTATGATGCAAGCCTTTGATTACCAGACATTTAACAGTCATTCATTATTATGTGAAGTCCTTGATCTTGTCGATTTGACTGTCCTGTTGATGCAACTGTCAGTTTCGTAAAAAAATGTTTGAAACGTGCCAGCAGTCTTCAATTCATCATTGACTACTGCATGTGAGTGTATGGGTGCATTATTGACTTTACTAAGAACTTCAAGCATTCGCGTTCTCGTCTACACCCACACTCAGCACATCATAATACCAGTACCACACATCTATAACATGTACGCTGTTTTGTGTGAGTGATCATATTACCCCTGGCGGCGCCTCACGATGGTGACCTACATCAACACCGCAACATTACACAGTCCAGGTGATAAACGACACGTTCACTCTGCCAGCTTTCACATCACGCATAAACAGTACGTTACATTTCTGGTGGCCGTTACATTTCTGGCGGTTACATTTATGGTGGACCAGATTTGTGGGTTTTCTACATTTTCAAGACAGTGGTAAATAGGTCAACAACTGGGCTGACTCACATAAACACTGGCGTTGGCATTTTTGTGTTACTGCTACATGGACCACAACTGCTACGGAATTGAAGTGACATTGTAATACATTTCTGGAGTTCTACAAATGATGGCAATATATCTGGGCTACCAAGTCACATCGTTACCTGTCAACCTAAGATTGTAAACAGTACCGCTGGTTGTTTACACTACATTCTGAGCTATCAAGTCACATCGTTACCTGTCAACCTAAGATCGTAAACAGTACCGCTGGTTGTTTACACTACATTCTACAAACATATCGACGTTGGATCTTCTAGTCTCAACTGGTGTCGAGTATGATTTTTGTAGCTACACTTTGGAGACCACTGCCTGTTATGAAGTTACGGTGACCTTCAACGGTGGATCGTATACCATTGTTGTTGACAGTAGTACCGCATTATACTGCATCTTTGCGGCTATTGAGGATTGTTCTTAAAGATAAGTGGCCTGTTTAGTGTGTAAACTGTGCCTTTATTTTGTGTAAAGCTGAGCCTTCCTCTATACACATACTGTATATTGTTTATTTACATATGCCATGCATGTTTTGTGTATAGATGTTTTTGTTTACATGTTTATTTAGTGTGTATTTCTGCGGGTTGGTTGGGGAGGTGACTCCTTTTAGAATATACCACGTGAAAGAGGTTCTATCTGAGAGCGTTTTCTGTAGGGTAACAAATTTTCCACAGGGAAATTTGTTAGCCATATTTGTTGCTATTTACGTTTAGTTGTGCCGAGGTGTGCATTTTCGTTGTTTTTGTAAAAATTATTCTGTTCTTTAGTTTTGATTTGATTTGTTTGAATTTGTCTGCCTCTTCTGTCTATCATTTATTTCTATACATCTTTGTGTTTATAAGAGTGTTGCCATTTGTTTGTTTATTTTCGCAGTCATCATTACACATTTTGTAACAATTTTTTTAGTTTCGCTGTATTGTTTATTTGACTTCTGCGAACGATTTCGGTTGTTGTTTTGTATTCTTGTCTTTGTATTTATTATTGTAATACATTGTTGTCATACAGTCTATAGATATACTTGATCATGGACTATTATTACTAATATCATACACTTTTCATATAAAGGTTATTTATAATGATAATATTATAAAGAAACAAGGTAACTATACAAGGTCTTTGACTAAGACTTGTCTCTCAAAGAGAGTGAAATAAAGTGAAGTGAGTATACAAGTCTAGTATTACAGACTTGTCTCCCATCAAAGTGGGATAAGGTAATTTATTTAATTTTTCAGGTCTGATCTCACATAGTTAGACAGAATGTCTACACTAGACTACTTTATTGAACAAGGGAAAGCCCTTGGGAAGACAGGTGAGAAGTTAGAAGAATTCGCAACGGCTCAATTGACAAACCATTGAAGTATGAAGAAAAGAGACAAAAAGAGGAAAATAAAAGATTAGACAGAGAATCTGAGAATTTAAGATTACAGATGCAGGCAGATGAAAGAAAATTTCAAGCTGCTGCTGAAGAGAAAAAACTTCAAGCAGCTGCTGAGGAGAAAAAACTTCAAGCTCAAGTTGCTGCTGAGGACAGAAAACTTCAAGCTGCTGCTGAGGAAAAAAAACTTCAAGCTGCTGCTGAAGAGAGAAAATTTCAAGCTGCTGCTGAAGAGAAAAAACTTCAAGCTGCTGCTGAGGAGAAAAAACTTCAAGCTCAAGTTGCTGCTGAGGACAGAAAACTTCAAGCTGCTGCTGAGGAAAAAAAAACTTCAAGCTGCTGCTGAAGAGAGAAAATTTCAAGCTGCTGCTGAAGAGAAAAAACTTGAAGCTGCTGCTGAGGAGAGAACATTTCAAGCTGCTGCTGAGGAGAGAAAATTTCAAGCTGCTGCTGAGGAGAAAAAACTTCAAGCTCAAGCTGCTGCTGAAGAGAGAAAAGCAAAAATGGAACATGAGGAAAGACTCGCAGCTTTGGAGTTAGAGAAATTGAAATTGATGAATGCGGGTGCTCATCAAGCAACTTCGGGTACGACAAAGGAGAAGTCTAATAAGATCAAATTACCTCATTTCAATCCTTTAAAGGACGATATAACGGATTATCTTGATAGATTCCAATTTTTATGCGATACGCATAAAATAAAAAAGGAAAAATATGTCGAACAACTGATGGAATTTTTTTTCAGGTGAACCAGTAACTACTCTTATGACAATAGAGGAACATGATATGACTAACTATGATGTTGTCAGAGCAGCATTACTTAAAAGATATCAACTAAAAGAAGAAGATTATCGTCTTCGTCTTAAGACAATGTTGCCAGAAAATGGAGTAGATTTCTCTGACTTTATTATAAAGATACGCCGTACATTCACACGTTGGATTGAGTTGTCTCAGACTGAAAAAAACATATGAAGGACTAATGGACTTATTACTTCGAGACAAAGTTATGTCATCGGTCAACGAATCTTTCCTTGCTTTTCTTCATGAGCGTAAACCTAAAAACATAAAAGACATGGAGGAATATTGTTGCCAGTACGTAACTGCGCATACCCATGCTACAGTTAGCAATTCTAAAGTGAAAGAAGGGTTGTCAGTTGCTTCGGCAGCACCATATGGCTCTAATTACAATCGTAAATTTCAAGGTGCTAAACAAAGCTTTAATAAGAAGAGTAATCAGAATTACACTCAACATCAAAGCAATCCATCACACAGTGGGTTTTCTTCAAAGAATTGGAGACGGGCTGATAGTCCTCGTAATGTTGGGTCTAATAATTATAGACACTTTCGCAAAGGTTATCACAATAGAAACTATCCGAGTTTTTCTTCTCGAGATAATTATCCTCGCCGTCAAGAATATTACGATGATGGTTTTGGAAACAGTGATGCAAACCAGAATAATGGTTATGATGGGCAATATAATGATAATTACAGGGGAAATAATAATCGCGGCAGACCTAGACATGACAAAAGAAAATCTTATCGTCAGGCAAACGCTGCACAACATGAGTCTCAGGAAGCCTGTAGTCAAGTGAACGATAGTAGAAACTCTAATGCTATCACTGGCTCTGCTTTCGAATTTGGGAGAGCAGCTAAGTGCCCACAATACTCAACATTGTTCGTGCCATCTACAGTATCTACCCTAATTTGTGGTCACCCTCTTCCCGCTCTTCCTGCTACAGTTGCGCATGACGGGAAAGGATCTCTTATCTTACATAAAGGTCTAGTGAATAATAATCCAGTCTCTGTACTTTTTGATTCTGGATGTACTACTATTGGGGTTAGGCAATCTCTCATAGATCCTTGCTGTGCCACGGGAAAGGTGGTTAAGTGTGTGACATTTGGTGGAACTTTGGAGATATATCCTACTGCTATCATCCACATGGATACTCCCTTCTTTACAGGAGATGTCCATGCGTGTCTTCTTCCTAATCCTATTGCGGATCTTATAATCGGTCGTACTCACGGGGTTAAGGAATGTACCCCGCAGCAAATTGATGCTTGGGAAGAACATAATATCCAAACAGCCAATGTGGTTGTAACAAGAGCACAAGCTCTTATTCCTTCAACTTCATCTAATGATAAAAATGAAGTTGGTAGCCAAGACGATCACTTGGTGATTTCACATGACTCGTTTGTGAAACTACAAGAAGAAGACTCTTCTCTAAATAAATACTTTCTTCTCGCTAAAAACGGTGATCCGAATCAAAATACAAATCACAAATCGTATATCACTATGAAGAATGGTAAACTAGTACGTATGGTACAACACTCAGAAAAACCTATGCACTCTCAAATTCTTGTTCCCAAAAGTATGAGAGCCTTAATTCTTCAACATGCACACGATTCTCAGTGTGCTGGACACATGGGTTTTTCTCGCACTAAGTCGAGAGTTCTAGTGGCTTTCTTTTGGAAATTCGTAAACAAAGACATACGAATTTATTGCCGATCTTGTAAAATTTGTCAAGAAGTCAAATCTAGAGGTCCACGACATGCTGCACCTATCCAGGCTGCAGACCATTCCAGAAGATGGCAATAGATATTATTGGCCCTTTTAAGATTACGTCAGCCAGAGGACATCAATTCATCCTAACATGCGTCGACATGTGCACACGTTGGCCAGAGGCTATACCTCTAAAGAGCATATCTACTGCCGATATCGCAGACGCTCTTTGGCTAATATTTTCTCGTTTGGGGTTTCCCAGAGAAATATTGTCAGATCTTGGTACTCAATTGATATCAGACACTATGTCGCAGGTGATGTCTATCCTAGATATTACAAGGTCTCTCAGTAGTATTTATAACCCAATGTCTAATGGGTTAGTTGAACGTCTTAATAGAACACTTAAGAACTTACTTGGCAAGATTACTGAGGATCATCCTCAGGATTGGGACAGGGTTTTACCCGCGGCTCTCTTTGCCTATAGAGAGGTCACCAACGAGCATACAGGGTTTTCTCCCTTTCAACTAGTTTTTGGCGCGCAACCGCACGGTCCTATGTCCTTGCTACACGATTTGATAACTGCCGATAATATTGACAATGACACTCAATCTTCATATGAGTATGTCATTGCTCTTAGGCATAAGATTATCGAAGCATGCAAGTTAGCAACTTCATCCTCCGAATTGGCCAAAGAAAAGGCGAGACAATTCGCTAATAAGAAGAGACGCCTACGTCAACTTTGTCCTGGAGACAAAGCGTTTGTCTTACTTCCTTCGAGGGAGAACAGACTTCTCATTGCACGGAAAGGTCCATATAGAATAGTCTCAAAAATTTCCGATGTCGACTATGTTGTCGATATTGATGGAAGGCATAAAACCTTCCATATAAATATGCTTACGGAATTTATTGAACGACCAGACTATTTGCAGCCTTTTTTCCAGGCGACGGACGATTCTCCAGCCCAACATGGTCATATTGAGACCTTGTCGGTTATACAGGAGGAGGAAACTACGTTTTCAGATGTTAATCTACCTCTTCCTATGATTCCACTCAATTCTACGGAATCATGGAGAAACGTTTCGGTTTCTTCTAATTTGTCTTTTGAGGAACAGCGTCAAGTATCTTCTTTGCTAGAATCATTTCAGGATGTCCTTACCGACATTCCTGGACACACACATATTATCAAACATGACATTATACTTACTGATCATAATCCGATCAGAGTAAGACCATATCCTACCCCTATTCATTTCCAAGCGCAAGTCGAGAAAGAATTGGATGAAATGATACAATTGAAAATAATTGAACCATCCACTTCAGCATACTCTTCGTCCATGGTTATTGTTCGAAAGAAAGACAATAACATACGTCTTTGCGTCGATTATCAAAAATTGAACCAAGTTACGAAGTTCGATGCTGAACCTATGCCTTTAGTGGAAGATCTATTTACTAGACTTTCTAAATCGCGATTCTTTACTAAACTTGACTTGTCGAAAGGCTATTGGCAAGTTCCGTTAACTGAACGTGCCAAACCTTTCACTGCTTTCTCAACACCTAGGGGTTTGTATCAATGGAATTTCATGCCTTTCGGGCTGATGAACGCCCCAGGTACTTTCGTACGCATGATGCGTCGACATCTCTCATATCGTACAGATGTCATCACATACTTAGACGACATCTGTCTTTTCAGCGATACTTGGGAAGAACACTATTCGGGTTTAAATGAGTTACTGTCTACTCTACGCGAGCATAATTTGACTGCAAAACCCTCTAAAGCCTTTGTTGGGTTTAGTGAAATTTCTTTCCTAGGTCATCGTGTTGGTCATGGTCTATTGAAGACAGAGGACCAAAACATTTCTAAGATATTAAATATCTCCGTTCCTAAAACAAAAAAGCAAGTGCGTAGTCTCTTGGGATTAATACAATTCTACGGAAGATTCATTAAGAATCTGTCCTCCATTATAGCACCTCTTTCAACTTTATTGGAAAAAGGTTCTCCTAACATGGTGCGCTGGTCCCAAGAATGCCAATCTTCATTGGATCAGATTAAGAATTTGTTCTCATCTCCTCCTATCTTACGACTACCATCGATTGATAAGATTTTTGTCCTTCGTAGTGATGCCTCTTCCACTGGGATCGGGGCGGCACTTATGCAGGAGTATTCAGGAACTCTGCATCCTGTGATGTATATCTCTAGGAAATTGAATGCGGCAGAAAGGAACTATTCGGTTTTAGACCGTGAATTGTTAGCTATGGTCTGGGCCATTCTTAAGCTACAAAGATTCCTTCTAGGAGCGCATTTCATTATGGAAACCGACCAAAAAGCTCTTACAGCTATGCAGAACAAGGATTTGAAGAGCTCGAGATCTACTCGATATGCTATTGCTCTTCAACCTTTTCATTTCACGGTGCGGGCTATCCTTGGTTCGGATAATGTGATGGCGGACATACTGTCTAGATGCCCACATGATTCCACTTAAGTCTTGTGTCCTAGATTTCTTGATACATTTCCAGACTCATGTCTGTTCATAATATACATTAACACATTTGTTTCACCTTAGATTAGTAAATTGATTGTTTTCTTTCTCTATTACTATCTTTGATGTAATGTGGAAGGTTAAGGTTAACATAAAATAAAGGTAAAAAAAAAATAAGAAAAGGAAAAATGTTAAAATGGCCATATGATACTTAAATAATTTTGTAATGACAATAGTGCATTATAGCATGTTACTAATTGTGTCATTTATATTGTTCTCAGTGCAAACTAGTACCAAGTACGGAGCGCTTGTGAGAACCATGATGATGCCATACCTTACATTTGTTCGAGAGATCGCAGCACTTATTTGTATATAATATACTTCTATTGTTAGATAATGTGTAAGGAATTTAACAAATTTGGTCATGTCCATCCATTACATATATTAATGGTATAACATTGTAATTTGTATATTGATATGACTTCTTGAGATAGATTGTCATTTGTCATTGCTATGATTATAGTATTGCATAATTGTTTGATAGTTATGTAATTTGTGTTAATATCGCAAGCAACTGAGGTTTCTTTGATGGTACCTTCCCGAATATATTTTCTATTATTTGGTGAGATGATTTGATTCTCTCTGGTTGATTCTTTCATTGGCGCATTATTCATGTGTCATGAGCTTGTGGTATCTTGCTCATTGATGTATTTTTTAAAAATGGGTCATTTTTTTAATACGGGGGGTGCGGTAGTCTGTTGATGTCGTTTTTGACGGAGTCATAATAGGTAAATCTATTTAATACTTTTGTTGTAAAACTTTGTTGGTCAAAGTTGGATAATTGGGTATTAACTTCTATGACAGGTTGTTTAAGGGTTATCTTCTCTTTCTTTCAATTATTGTCGTTGATCTGTCTTAACGATGCTCAGTTTTATGCTGTCTAGGCATGCGCAAGTTCTGGTCACGAACTGAGGAAACTTCTTCAGGGAGGTTGTGTTTTGGGCTGTCGGACATGATGTTCGTTGTGATTTTCTCTATATCATCGTGGGGATTGGAACGTTTTCGATATGACTGAAATGTCAATGTTTTCCCAGTGATTCTTTGTTCGTCAAGAGTGACGCCATTTATTAAGTGTGTATCCGGAAGATTCTGTAAAAGGTAAAGAGACATTCTTATTAATATGCCCGTTAAGTCATATTCGAAGTTACAGTTAGGTGTTAAGGATTTTGGTGTATGGGGCTGGAGTTTGTTAATAAGTAGGTTAAGGTCATGAGATATATGACGTGTATATACATGTGTGTGGGTAGAGAAAGGTGTAACTCTGTTTAGAGTGTATTTTTTATTGAAGTATGCAAGCGTAGAAATTTACATTTAAAAAGTTCACTGTTAGAAGCACGTAGAGTATGGTTGAAGAATACTCAGGGGCGTTCATGTGTGAATTGAGGTTTACAGGACATGAGAAAAGCGTGCGAAGTGAATGAAGTTAGCATACGTGTCAGAGAAGAATACTGAGTTGTTAAAGGGGAGTCTGTGGCCATCCGTTGAGGGAGACGGTTGGTGTTTCTAGAGTATGTGTATAGTGTATGTGATTGTCATTATACAATATTGGATGTGACGCGATGATGTACCGCGTAAGGTGTATTTACAAGGCCTTTATATATTATTATTTATAAGCGCGTTGTGGGTTTCCCGCGCCGTAAAGTTCAGGAGGAACTTGGATGCCTGGTGATTAGACCAGAGGTATGGATATATGTGCGTGGAGTGAATGCCGCACTTTGGATTAAAAAGACACGTCGTTTTCCCGTGTCAGAAGGAGGTCTATGTTAGGACCATTATATGCTATTATTTGAATGCGCGTTGTTGGCTTTCCCGCGCCAATAGGAGGTCTACGTAAGCGTGTTGTGATTTTTCCGTGCTGTGAAGTTCTGGAGGAACTTGGATGCCTGGTGATTAGACCAGAGATAGATTTATGTGCCAGGAGTGAATGCCGCACTTACATTGAATACATACCATAGAGATATATGTGTGAGGGGGTGAATGCCGCACTTACATTGAATGCAGTTGTTATCAGTACGTAAGGATGACTGTACCACATATTCTAATTATGCAAGTATGTTGAATTATTGTTGCTGATGTCCAGGACTATGCTGTTGAGATTATATGTAATGGAACTGTGACCCAGACTTCTGTCAAGTTATTTCATATGCGTACCTACTGTACTTCTTAAACAAACCCTCCATTGTAACATTATCAGAGGTAACAATGCCTTTGGTTGCAGAACATTTGAAGTTACCTATCTGCGAGTGAAGCTCACAGATCTTGAGAGACAGAATTCCTTCTTCGCTTCTTGTTCTAGCCAAATGAGACTATGTGTTTTCAATTGAACAGAAGCCTAATGATGATGATAAATTATTGTGGACGCCGCAGGTTGGCGGTATATATGTTTAGCATAGCTTGATCGTGCCTGCTAACAAAGGATACACAACTGTCTACATATTGAGGCCCTGTATTACGGCCAATATTTTTCAGCAAGAGGAAATATATCTGGCGGGCTATGCCAGTTGAATAACAGCCTTAAGTATTATTGCTACGCAATTTAGGAGCTCGTTTGTTGGACGACAGAGCTAATTAAGTACCTGACGCGCTGAGTCAATGGTACGGAAGCTACATTATAAACTGTAACATTAGGACAGATGATGTTTGGGTATGTCCTAGTTGATGTATGATGCAAGCCTTTGATTACCAGACATTTAACAGTCATTCATTATTATGTGAAGTCCTTGATCTTGTCGATTTGACTGTCCTGTTGATGCTACTGTCAGTTTCGTAAAAAAATGTTTGAAACGTGCCAGCAGTCTTCAATTCATCATTGACTACTGCATGTGAGTGTATGGGTGCATTATTGACTTTACTAAGAGCTTCAGGAATTCGCGTTCTCGTCTACACCCACACTCAGCACATCATAATACCAGTACCACACATCTATAACATGTACGCTGTTTTGTGTGAGTGATCATATTACCCCTGGCGGCGCCTCACGCTGGTGACCTACATCAACACCACAACATTACACAGTCCAGGTGATAAACGACACGTTCACTCTGCCAGCTTTCACATCATGCGTAAACAGTACGTTACATTTCTGGTGGCCGTTACATTTCTGGTGGTTACAGTCACATATATTAGTTTCCTCAAAACCGTGCAATTGTAGACAATGTCTGCATGTATGGAAAATCCAAAATAATTCTAGTTGGCTTATTTCCCAGCGGATTTCCTCCATCGTGGTCTTATTGTAATTCTATGATTATTCTTTATCTATTACAAAAACTATCTTTTTTCCCAGCTTCATCCGACATTTCACTTGAGCAGCCTAAACAGCGGTTATCACTACTAGGTTCATGTAACGCTACCTCCAACTCAGAATTTCATCGGCATTATACCACTACTAGTGAAAGTCTAGTCATCTACTTACAGATAAGGATCCCTAATGTTGAATTTTGTCCTTCATCCGTGAGGTACTCCGTCCTTAAGCATACACTGCCTGTCCACACTTTCCTTGGTTACACAGATTTGCGGTCCACCATATTGAATGCCAAGCATATTGAAAACAGTTCGTTAATGAGATGCTTTCCCATTGGCTGACCTGTATGCCGAATTTTAGGACGGTGTCTCGTTTTCAAATGAGGCCAAGAAATGATTCCGAAATTTCATAACACCGTGTCCCGGGACCTTTGTCGGCTGAGTCCATTGTCGCACCGGATATTGTGTTGCCTGGTAGTGACCGTCTTTTGTTTAAACAGCGCTTAGCCATGAAAAGATTACCATATTGTGTCGGCCAGGCGTATTTCAAAAAAATCAAAATTCCAAGGTTGCATTTCTGACGATATTTACACGGGTACTTAGATATCAAATGAGTTGTCTATGATCAAGCTGGTGTTCCACAAGATTTCTAACGAGGAAATGTGATGTCCGTGTAAGAATAAATCAAAGGCGTAATAAATTACTGTTTGAAGTCCAGTCGTGATTAAGAAGATAACTTTAGCAACGATGCAGATGCAAAATGTGGTTGAAAATGCCATTCAGATAGATGATGGAGAAGAGAGCGATAAGACTTGGCGCTCGTTTATCACAACAAGTAGGGAAGGCACTAAAGGCTAAAGAGAATATTAAAAATATCATGGACAGCAAAAACGAGTAATGCGGATGTCCTGAAAGAGACCAACGTGCAAAAACAACATATTTCACAAGTTAGAAAGCAGCAGCCCACATTTTTGAGCAAATTATGAGAAGAAGAAAGCTGGAATATATCGTAACAACAGGTAATATTGAAGGAAAAATGAGATAGGGGAAGGCAAAGAGAGCAAATACTGGACAGTTTGACATCGTGGCGTGGAAAGAAGTCAACAGCAGAATTGATCATTTGAACCGCAGACAGGAAGTTAGGGTGAGACATGAACTTCTACGCCACTAGAATTGGTACTTAAAGAAGAAGAAGAATATGCACACACGTATAGCTAGTTAAGAGACATGGTCCGCAACCAGACGATACGTTAAGGCCTAAAAACCCAACCTCTGCAGACCCAAGTAGAACAGTCCCAAGTGAGATGTTTTGGCCATGTCTGCAGAATCGGAGATGATCGACTACTACGGCAAGCAAAGGAAACTAAGAGCTAGGGATCCAGACATCCAGGACGACCCAAAGTCCGCTGGGAGGACAACATTGGACAATCTTTGAAGGACCGAGGGCTAGAATGGAACCAAGCCAGGAGGAAGACAGTCGATAGAATAGTATGGCGCCCTCTCTTACAAACCTCTACACCTCACGGTAGGAGAGGAACGACCAAGTAGGTAAGTAAGTATAGCTAGTTATGAAGTATCTGGAGTGGGATTGGTAAAATAATAATAATACAAAGTTGTAAACAAGTTCAGTTTGGTGTTTTAGCTGGTATATCTTAATATTTAGAAGGTATTCATAATATGAATTGGATTTTGATTGGAGGAAAATGTAATGAATTTTTAACTCAGTTCTTTCTACTTCGTCGTTGTGTTGTCAATGATGTTTTGCTTTAGTGGTGCAGGTTATTTGCTGGGTTGTGTCTTTTAGACTGTTAGGGACGTCCCCTTCTGAGGCTTGGTTTCGGGTCTTCTCAAATATAAGAAACCATGCTCAGCCTTTGTGGCAGGGCGCTACATCCCTTTGTGAAAGATGGCCACATACAAAGCTTACTTGCTTCTGATCTAACAGTGACAGGATTGGTCCCATGACGTTTATGGTTATGATTACACGTGACAGACATGTATACAACGACGCTAGCTAGACGTGAGCAGTGACCCCAAGGCACACGCTGTTTATGAACGTTTATTGAACATACTTACAATGAGATTCCATTTAACACAATTTCAACATAGATTATGTAGGGCATATCACATCCTGCTCCATAAAAATATGCTCGTACTTCGTAATGTTCTTGTTAGTCAAAGAAGCTTCTTCCTTTATACTTGCTAGCTTTCCTTATCACGACACGTGGTTCTTCGGTCTGCTACTTTGTTCGGAGCATCTCTATTCTTGATTTTTTTTTTTTTTGCAGCTATGTCAGGTTATGGCTAATTTTACTAGACACCTCCAGGCTATGTTACTTTTTCCTGAATATTGCTGGATCCCTGTTTTACATTCTTTCAGTGCAGTCTTGTTCTCGTTTGCTGCAATTTTTTTAAAATTATCTTTGTTTTCTCTCGGTTCGTCGTCAAAATCTAGATCATCAAGCAATTAGCCAGAGACTAGAGGATTCTATTTCTTTTGTGCCACGGGATTTACTCCCCTTGCTCTGCTGTGATATCCCGACAGTGGCCAAAATTCAGAGTACTTACTGAGGGTCTTTAAAGGTGTCTACCTTTCGCTCAAGATTACTCTTGGCAGATATGTGAATTCCGCCTAGGCCGGTCCCGAGCCAGGCTGAAAAAGGAAGAGAGCGGTCTGCATGGAGGTCGTAAGGAGGCAGCCACTCCGTCATGCAAATGCACAACAGGTCAATCACCTCTTTGTCTTAAAAACAAGATTACGCGAAACATAAGAGAGAAAACTGGACTGATTCTAGAGGCGACGAACTGGAACGGACTATGACTTACGGAACATGGAACAAAAGAAGTATGAATGGGAAGGAAGAGGAGCTGGTGGAAGAGATGAGGAAAGCTAAATTAGAAGACATGGCTTTAACAGAAACAAAGAAAAAAGGACAAGGAGTTATGGGTCACGATGGCGACACGCTGCTGTGCAGTGGTGTCCCCACATCTGAAAGAGCTAATTGGGGCGTGGGTTGCATTGTGACCAAAAACCAAAGGGATAGTATCGAGGGATGGAACTTTATCTCGGAACCTATTATTATGGTCCTAAAACTAAAAGAAGGAGAAACCATAGTCAACCTTGTCATTGCCTATGAGCCAAATGAAGATGAGCGAGCAGAGGTCAAGGAGGAATTCTTCGAGCTGCTTCAAAAGACAGTGGACGACTGCCTAGATGAAATTATCATGCTCGGAGATTTCAATGCCAGAGTTGGAAATGACCATGCTAGATGGGGTGGAGTTATCGGAAGATATGGAGAACATGCTCTTAATGACAATGGAAAGCGACTCCTTAGATACTGCACTGAGCAGAATCTCATCATTACAAACACAAAGTTCTCCCATAAGCGCATTCATGTATATACTAAGTGTGTACCAACAAAGAATGAGAAGTCAGTGATCGACTACGCCATAGTTAGGAAGAGCTCATTCAAGTATGTCCGGGATGCTAGAGTGTGGAGGGGGACAGAGATTGGAAGTGACCAATACTTGTTAACAATTAAAAGAACAACTGAAAGAGTTACTCGGCCTAGGAACTGCCTAACATCACGCAAGAAGCTAAGTAAACGAACCGGGAAACTAGCATTAAGACCTACACGCTGAGAGAGCAAGTAGCGAAGACAAGATATCAGGGGCTTATTGCTACAGCAGTGAGAAACACAGACCATCAACCCGATGACCTGGAAACACTCTGGCTGAAATTCAAGGAAATCATAAAGACAGCTGCAGCAGAAGCAAGTGGTGAAGTTCCACTTGGGTACAAGAGAAAGAGGACACCTTGGTGGACAGATGAGGTTAAAGAGAAAAGAAGAGAGAAGATTAAGGCATGGAAACAATACTTAAGAGCTAAAAACACAGCTAGACAAACAGAGAAATATTGAGAATATATGATACTCAGAACAGAAGCAAAGAACAAGGTGCTAGCAGCAAAACAGAAGTCCTGGGAAGATTTTGGAGAAAAGCTAGAAAACGATGCGCAAGAAAACGAGAAATTGTTCTATAAGACCCTAAAAAAATATGAGGAAGGAAAAACAGTGCCCTCTTAAATTTATAAAGAACAAGCAAGGCAAATTGCTTACTGCCCCAAAAGAAGTAATATAAAGATGGACAGAATATTTTTCAGAACTCCTGGATTGTCAAGGATGAGAAATGATAACCACTGGTATAGATAAGGAAACCAATAGGGATGAAGATGACATAAAGATGGAGGAACTGAAGGTAGCACTGGAGAAAATCAAGATGGGCAAAGCAGCAGGACATGATGGCATAACACCAGAAATGGTTAAGTACATGGGGGCAGCAGGCGACCTATTACTCCTAAGGGTCCTACAGGCAGCTTGGTGCAACAAGACCATACCAAAGGATTGGGAGATTGCCATCATAACACCGATTTTCAAAAAGGGTGACAACCGACAATGTTGAAATCATAGAGTCATATCCCTTCTCAGTGTCCCTGGTAAAATCTACTCTAGAATCCTGGAGCAGAGACTCAGACGCCTAGATGATAAGGTCCAGTGTGGCTTCAGAGCAAATCGAAGTACTCAAGACCTAATCTTCACACTCAGACAGTTGAGTGAAAAGGCTCTTAAGTATAAGAGGAGTGAGATCCGTCTTTGCTTACTAGATCTGGAAAAGGAATTTGACAAGCTCCCGTGGAACAAACTCTGGGACTGTTTGGCGAGGAAGAACATTCCATCACCTCTGACATGCTATACAGAGCTTCTGCAAGTCTTGCAGAAATTATGTGAGGACGGCAAACCATAAATCAGAAATATTCAGAACCACCACTGGTGTAAGACAGGGTGATATCCTGTCACCTTATCTTTTCATACTCCTCATGGACGATGTCATTAAGGCATAAAAGGACAAGACAGGAAAGTATTCAGTGGGGTACTGGAAGATGAGACAGGTCTGTATTTCAGAGCTGGCATTTGCTGATGATGTTGTCCTGATTGCTAAATCAGAGGCACATCTTTAATCCAACCTGCAAGTCTGGAAGGAAGAGCTAGAGAAGAGAGGGGTGGTCATAAGCAGCTCTAAAACAAAATCCATGGTGATATCACGAGAAGAAAGAAGACATCTGATTAAGCTCGGAGAACAGGTCCGCGAGCAGGTCGACCACTTTAAATACATTGGAGCTGTCATAGACCGGAAGGGAGGCATCAAAAAAGAGTTGGCTACCTTAAGAGCAGCAGCTGGGAGACTTTTTCAAGCCATAAATCGAGGATTCCTCAGCAAAAGATAAGTTGGTAAGAAGACGAAGATGGCTGTATACCGCTCCACCTATGTCCCAGTCTTGACGAATGGATGCGAGTCATGGGCAATGACTACAACCCACAAAAGCCAGATACAAACCTCACAAATGAGGTATCTGAGGTAGGTTGTTGAAGTAACAAGAAGAGAAATGGTCCGCAACCAAACGATACGTCAAAGCCTAAAAACACAACGTCTGCAGATCCAAGTAGAACAGTCCCAACAGAGATGGTTTGGCCATGTCTGCAAAATGGGAGAAGATCGGCTACCACGGCAAGCATGGGAAACTAAGAGCCAGAGATCCAGACCTTTAAGACGACCCAAAGTCCGCTGGGAGGACAAAATCAGACAATCTTTGATGGACCGAGGACTAGAATGGAACCAAGCCAGGAGGAAGACACCCGATAGAATAGTATGGCGTTTTTTCGTATAAACCTCTACACTTCATGGTAGAAGAGGAACAACTAAGTAAGTAAGTAAGTAAGTAAGAGATGTGAATTGAAAAATAGTGGTTCAATCCTACGGAGCCTCGTAGGAATTTAAGAAATCAAGTACTACTGCTGATAGAATCCAGGCCGCGTAAAACTTTATTTCTTCTCAGGCCTTCTATGAGGAAAGATTTTGCACCTTCTGATTAACCGCCAACGGATTTAACTCAGTAAGATATTACTTTAATAGCTCTATTATAGGTATTTTAAAAGACTGAGACATACGGGTGCAGTTCACTAAAAAAATGATTTAATAAACTATAAATTTGTATATTTACAGATAACAAGATTTAATAGTCAAATATCGTTAACAATTGTAAAACAAATATAGGTAGGGTCAATTAGATAGAGTCTTTAAAATTTCATCACGGGGGATGATCTGGATAGTAAAAGGAATTTTTAAAAAATTAGAGTTCGCGTGGCATCTTTAGGTGGGTACTTAGCTGCTAGTAAGATGTCGGTTGGTTTCTGCTCCAGCCGATGCTTGGTCTTTGCAGGTTGTGGACTGGTTCACTCTCGTCACTGGACAAGTCCGGTGGCCGCAACACGTCCATCATAATATCTTGGGTGTAATTGTGAAGATGGTTCTGCGTCTGTTAAGACCCGTCTTATGTTGGTGTCTAGCTTTGACTAAAGGCCACTTGTACCACACACTTGTTCCACAGATAACACCACAAATAGGTACTACCGACTAGTATCATGAAATAAGAGAGAAACAAATACCCTCCTAAGTATTGGGTTTCCTGACACAACATCAGGCCCCCCCCCCCCCCCCCCCCACTTTTTTCAATTCACCATCTGCTTCAGAATTTTACCTTCTCCTAGCATTAATATTAATTATTGAGCAGAAAAATCATCCATTGCGTTTACATTGAATATGTTTGCATTTACATATGCACTGGTTAAAAAGGTTACTATAATAAGTATGTACATCACTTCTGTCATCATCCACGCACTGCTCCACACGAAACTTGGGACTACCTCTGCTTTTGGTTCTGTATGAGAAACCCGCACGAAGCAGTCACCAGCTCTTGCAGTGGTAGTTCATGAAACCATCATTCCATATGCTGAGGCTGCCAGCTTCGTGTGACTTGGAAATGTGATACACATTAGTAAACCATACTTCTCTCTACAGATCCCAGGAGTCAATATTGGTTCAAGTGAAAGTCAGTGATTACCCTAATCAGCAAAAGATGATCGCTAAAGTTCCGACATGACAAGAATTGAAAGAAGGGACTGTAAACAATAATTAAGTTCAGAAAATGAGACGCGGAGCATTAATGTCGGCGATAAACGTGAATGCTAGGAAAAGAGAACGGACAATTATGTCACATGTTGGCTGAGGTCGATGTTTTCAAATCCCAATCTTTAGTCAATAGGAAAAGAAATGGTGACAAGAGGCATCCATGTCATACACCAATTCGTATCCTGAAGAGTTCTGTAAGTTGTTGTCATGAAGATCTTTGCATGTCATGTCCTCATATGTTTTCTTATTAAGTTAATGATCTGTATGAGAGACTCCATAATGTCCCATCAACTACCAAAGTTATTCTCTGTCTTCACAGTCAAATGCCCTTTTCACTTTATGACAAATCTGCGACACGATTATCGAATTATTAAAAAAAACCATGCAGAAGTGGTAGGGTAGAGTCTGTCATAATTTAGAAATTTATGGAATATTTGGACGTCTGTAAATATCCATATTCTGTCACGGTTCGATAACTCATTGTTAGAAAACTTCCCTGTAGAAGTGAAGAGTTTCCACTTCAGACACCACAGATGTTGTTGTTCATCTGGTCCGCTTACTGGAAGCTCGCACCAACACATTAATGCGTTCTTGAGACAAGTGTTGTTCTATTTTTTTGTTTATCATTTCATAGACCCCCGGAAACTGTCTAGGGCATGGCGACAACATGGTCTTAACTTTTACACGATAAAATAGCCCAAACAAAGCATAAACAAACAGGATAGAATAACGTAAGAAAGCATAAACTAACAGGATAAAGTAACACAAGAAAGCATAAACTAGCTCAAGGTCTTCGAATACACAAACACATAATTTTAAATTCAGCACACAAAGGCGAACTCACCTTTTTTCTCCACAGAAGCGTCGGAGATCACTATAAATAGAGTAGTTACCAGAGCTAGGGAAATGCCAGTTGACATTTCTTAACTGTCTTTCTGAATGGATTCTGTCTCGTCTCAAAGCTCAGCAAGTACTGAATTGGCTCAGGAACAGGTCTTGACAAAACTTACAGTACGTTAATAATCTAAAAAAAAGTTAGTTGCCTATCCTTTACAGGACGTGGCAATCAACTCCAGCTTTTATTGGCTGTTTGTGATTTTTCTAGGATATTTTTTTCATTCAGTAGTTTGCCATTGCTTTCTGAACGGTACGGCGCTTATACCATTGTTAAAAATCCGCACAAAGCGATCTGCTACCAAACCGCCTGCAGCAGGTTTCGAATCTGGTATATCTAGATTATGAAACTGCGTTCATATCCATTAGGCCACAGACGCCGACAATAATCTAACTGAAATTAATACAAAAACAGTATAGTTCAGAACAACAGTTGTAGGCATAAGTAATAAAAACAGTATGATTAAATGTTGTCACGAAGTTGCAAAGGTTTTCACCTCAGTTCAGTTGTCATTAACATTTATTTCTGCAATCGATATTCGGTACAGTTATTATCAATTAGTGCGGTAATGAGGGATTCACACGTAGTTTCCCTACCAAAATGAAAGCTGCCATGTGACGTAGACAGAGTGTGTGTGTGTGTATATATGTATGTGAGAGAGAGAGTGTGTGTGTTAATAATTCTTTGCTCACAAAACATCGTATAGGGACTCCGCAAACGTTCGGACGGATACAAAAACAAAATTCAGATCTTAGAAGACGAATTGCGATTTCCAACTTTAACTAATGACAAGTCGCTCAACAAGTGTTCAAACCACATTTCATAAACTGTACTACTAGAAAATATATCTCTCAAGACAAGCTGATAACACGTTTAACGTACGTACCAGCGTTGCCACTAATAGGTGGTGTCATTTTCCTTCATTAGTTGAAGAACGCTTCCTAGATTTCGCCAACAATCGGTCACAATAGCCCTGAAATCGCCAACAGTAGCCCATAATCGCCCAAAGTAGCCCAATGTAGCCTAAGTCGCCGTTATCTAGTTTTTTCCCCCTCTAACATTGAGAGTGGCAACGCTGGTACATAGCACATAATAGCTTGGCCTTAAATCCAAACTAAACAACCAGACTAGCTCAAAATATGTTAAAGGCCCATATATCTTCGTGAATTCTGGCCCGGAAGAGAATTTCACAACAAACTTGTTGGAAATAACCCACCTCAGCAACTGTCTACCCACTAGATCTGCGTGTTTGAGCTCTCTCCGATTCCGATATTAGGCTCTTTGTCCCTAGACATATGTTATTTCTTGTCGAAAAGTTCACCCAGTGACTCAACATTCTTGCTAGCTTTCTCACCTCTGGTTCTCTCAACGGTGCTTTTCCATACCTATCACATGTCCAGTGCACACTGGGACTTACAATAAACTATAAATTCCATTAAACTTTGCCCATGAATTAAACGGTCAGAGACAACTCACTGAGATTTAGCTCACCAAAAAAAGGCAACAGCACCTGCCACCCAAGATTCGCTACATCCAGAGCTGAAAACTGAACAGGAGCACAAACCATGCTTTGATAACGTATATAACAAGAAAGGTCGAAATTGTATCCTAGCTGGTATCATCTGGAAAACGGTTAATAATAAAGGGCAGGTTTTCATCTTTGAAGCTTATTATTTTAACATCAATCAATCAATCAATCAATCAATCTATCTATCTATCTATCTATCTATCTATCTATCTATCTATCTATCTATCTATCTATCTATCTATCTATCTATCTATCTATCTATCTATCTATCTATCTATCTATCTATCTATCTATCTATCTATCTATCTTGTCACAGTATATATGTTCGAAAAAATATTAAGTTGGTCACGCCGTGAATGGCAACATTGAGATAATAAAAAACCTTTTTGGTCAGCTGACCCGAAGGGAAGTGAAAACAAATTCTGGCGCGAAAAGGTTGTTGACTTGCTGGCCATCGACCGGGAGAGGTCGTCTTTTGTTCCCTGTCAGCGTTTTGCTGGAGAGAGTTTGCCATTGTGGTTCTGATTTAGTGCTTCCCTTTTTTTCATGCGATCTTTGGATGGTAGTGCATAATGCTAGAGTGTTAATGTATTTTTTCTATTGGTATTTCCTTAGACCGGTGATGTTGAGTCATTTGTGGTTCAGTTTTGCCTGATCATAGTACATAAGTCGCTGGTGAGCGAAAATCATTGTGATGTCCATTTAGGATGGCCATACCAGTGGGTATGATACTTATACATTATGTTGTTAGTAGTGCAAGCTGTATTTGGCATTATGGTCAGTGTATTTCATATGTATTCCGAGCCGTGTGGGTCTTCATTGTGTGCAGTGTATCATTAAAAGGGAACTTACCTGTTAAAGGTGTTATAGTTAATTATTGTCAGCTACTGAATGCTGTGGTCGTCCTCTAGTGGTACGAGCCAAGGTATGAAAGTGTTTAGATATTGAAACCCTTAGCACCAGTAGTTTTTCTGACATCTGGAGGACTCGTCTGTTTTTTTGTTGTTGGTGAACCTATAGGCCGTGGGGCCAGTGTTCCACAGTATTATATGATATTTGGCAGCAAGGCCGTAGTGCTTATGTTTCCTATATACAGGCCAGTAAGAATTTTGCAAACAGAGTGTTAGAAGGTTGTAGCCGTGTTGGCGCCTTCACTGTTACTACTAAGTCACAGTAGTGAGCTATTTTTGGTTGTCTGTGTGTTTGTCAGTTAACAGGAGTGAACTGTAGGCGGTCAAGTGTGACGCGTCGCGATACGCAACCTAGTTTTTTTTTGCAGGTCACAGTGTACGGGTGTTATGTTCAAGTTCAGAGAGTTTTGGACAGTGTGTTTGGCATTGTGTTACAAGTTAAGTTTGGTGCTACAGTGTCGATTAATAATAGTAGGATGTGTGGCAAAAGCAATCGATTCAAGTTACAGCGTGCATTTGTCGTGTCAGTTTGAGGTATTGCAGGTTTGTGTTGTAGCATACTGATATTGATCCAGGTGGAGCAGAGGAGTTTGAGATGTCCGTAACATCTAGTTAAGATTGTATCAGACGGCAATTGTGTGTCAGATGGGAGATAGTTTGGTCAAGCTCGGAATAGGGTGGAAGGAGATTGTTGTTAGGAAAGTGTAGATGTTAAAAGGTTGATAGGGTGATAGGTATCTCAGGATATCTGGTTGGACATTTTGTTTGTCTTGACACTACCTAACTGATGTGCCCGGCAGGGGTGAAGATCAACGCCTGTGACGTTACCCTTCAACACTGATGTGCCCGGCCAGGGGTGAATACCTATGAGCGGTGAAGCCGGCTAACCTGAGTGTGTCTGAAGTACGTTATCTTGAAGTCTACGGGTCTCCTGAAGATTGCTGTGATTCCTGGAGTGCCCTGTGCTGAAATCTGCTGTGATTCCTGGTGTGTCGAACTGTGAAGTTAACTTTTCACGTAATCTACATATCATTGGGACTGAGGACTTATATGTATTATCCGACACATAGACTTGTGAAACTGGCGGTGTAGCTGAACTTTCGTGTGAATAGACAGTCGTGCTTCTATTGTGGACAGTGCTGTGTTACCACCGCGTAGAACAGTCGTAATAGTGGGACACTATTGTCATTAACTGGCATGCAGACTTACAGAGAAGCCTGATTTCCTGGACCTATATTTTTTCGGTTGGATGTACAAGTGTAGAGTGACATTTGTTTTGTTTTCATCATTCATCACCAGTGCTATGGATGCTTCTTGCTCAAGCGCCGTTGGACCTTGTTTTGTTTGTAATTGTTGTGTGATGTCCTATAGTGTTATTTCTTATTTTTCCTCTAAATTATAAATGTTCTTTTCTGTCTTTCAATCTGATCCTATTTATCGTAGAGTCGGATCTTTTGGAGTAGGATAGTTCTGTCTCTTTATTTGCTTCTTGAATTTTGTTTCGTAGTTTGTTGTTGTTTTTCTTTCCTGTTGTTCCGTTCCTTTTCTCTACTTTCTGGGTAGAACTTAGTCTGTAAGTATATATGTTTACAGTTAGTTAGATTAGTATTTCTTAGTATTTGGAAGTATTTGTAGGATATATGTTGGTACGTTATAGAATAATTTTACTTATAGTTTATTTTGACTGGAGGGATTTGCTAGTGCTTAGCTTTAAGCACCTCATTGTTGACTGTAGTTGTTGTTTAGTCCTTTGTATCATATTATATTTGTTTCTTTAAGGGAGGACGGGTGGTGAGTTTAATTCATTCTTGGCCTACTTGTGGGAAAAGATTGAATTAGACTGATTTCTTTATAGGGTGTGGCTGTGCATGTTTAGTAGTGGAGTTAGGCAGAGGGTTTTCCTGTGACTGTCCTACTTAACATTCCAAGCCCTGTTGGTGTTAGGCGTAGTCATGTAGTTTGTATTTACATTGTAATTCTTTTGTTGTGTTTAAGTGGTGTATTCTCTTGTTCCATCTTTCTATCTTGTAAATACGTTTACAGGTATCCCTTGTTTTCGTTCGTGCGCAGTCACGCAGTGTATATATTATTCTACCTCTGCTCTTCGTGGTCTATCAGCTTATTCCTCGTGACTGGGATTGTGTTTTTGTAGTGTGGTGTGCGTGTTTCTTTCATCTGTGTAGTGCTCATTTTGCCAAAGGAAACACTTGCATAACATAGATTATTAAGATTAGTTATAAGTGAAGTATTATCTGAGTATAGCACCAGTGTGGGTGCAAGTAACTGACTTTGTAGGAGCTGATTTATGGTCAAGGTGATATAGTGGTGTCATAGCACCAGAAAGTATCAGCAGCTGTTGTTGTACAACTGTCGACTATTGTAAGGGTCTTTGAGTGTATCACATAGATTAAGTGGTCTGAAAGACCAAAATTTTCAGAGTGATGAGACAGTAGCCAAGTGGCAAAGTAAGACTATATTGATATTAGATGAGGTAAATGTTGATGATGTGTATACAGTGAGAGGTGAGGTGATATATATATATATATATATATATATATATATATATATATATATATATATATATATGTGTGTGTGTGTGTGTGCATGTGTATATTGGAGAAGTGATATCAATTTTACTATCAATACTGCATATCTTGTAAGCACAGAGTTATAGGGTGATATAAGTAAAGTATATACACGGGTGAATAGTTGCATAGTAAATATCTATAGCAAGAGATAATAGTGAGTATTCTGAGTGTACATCATGGACCTACAGACTTTCATTAAGATGGGCAAAGAATGTTGGTACACCCAGAAAGAACTCATGGATTTTGCTGAAGCAAAATTTTATTCAGTTGAGAACCAGAATGCCTTAAGAGATGGTCGAGCTGAACAGCTAGAGATAAAAAGAAAAGAATTTGAATTACAAGAAAAGAAGATGAAGAAAGAAAACGAGTGGAAACAGAGAGAGTTCGAATTGAAAGAAATGAAGTTGAGAGAAGATAGAGAATAGGAAGAAAAGAAGATAGATAGAGATTTGCAAGAAAAGAAGATAGACAGAGAATTGCAAGAAAAGAAGATGAGAGAAGATAGAGAGTTAGAGTTAGAGAAGGAGAGAATGAGAATAGCTCTGGAGGAGAAGATGATGGATAAGGAAATAAAATTGAAGAAACTGGAAATAAATGCGAGTGGTCAGAACTCGACTCCTGGAGGGGCTCATCGTCCCTTTAGGCTGCGTCTGCCAAATTTTAATGATAACATTGACAGCTTAGATTTCTTCCTTGAAAGACTCGAGGCAGAATGCGTGGCCTATAAGGCCTACTGAGATCAGTGGCCATCTCTGTTATCGACGCTGCTAGTGGGGCCTACGATGGAGACTTTCTATAGCCTCCCGTTAGAGGAAAGGGCCGATTACGACAGAGTAAAGGAAAGATTGCTCCGGAAGTTCCGTCTGACTGCTGACGGTTACCGGACGCGTTTTAGAAACGCGATGCCAAGCGCAGACCAAGATTTCGAGGACTTCATCTCGAAGATCAAACTTCTGCTTAACAGATGGATTGAGATGGAGGGGATTAGTAAGGACTTTAATGGCTTGCTAGACTTGGTGCTACGAGACAAAGTGTTGTCATCGTGTTCTAGTGAGTTGGTTGCGTTTTTTCAGGAACGTCAACCAAAGGATATTGAGTCCATGGCCCAATTGGGGCATCATTATGTACTTGCCCATCCGGGCAAACCCATCCAGAAGTCTGGTCTGTCGGAAGTTGTAGTTGCTGGCGTCGGCAAAGTTCAGCGCCATTCTTGGCGAAATCAGTCAGGCGATACAGACAGGGATCAATAGCAGAAGTATGAGAAGTCCTCCAGTCCCTATCAGCCACGTAGAGGGAGTTATGGGAACTTCCGTTACCATCGGAATGGTCGGCCGAGTTGGCAGAACCGACAATGTAGAAGCGATAATGACGCAGGTGAGCGCGAAACGCATAAGCAGGTACATTCTGAGGACTTTTGGAACGAAGACCGCTTTTGGTATAAAACTAAACATCACAAGCAGAGGAGTGGTTCCTCAGAGAGTCGTTCTTCAGACTCTGATGCACGGTCGTCGTCATCTAAAGGTTCTAGCAAAAGTTCACGCGATGAATCGAAGAGGGAGCGCGTGTGTACCAATTGTGGGGGTAATAATCATTACGCTGACTGGTGTCCTAGCCCTATTGAACATGCGAATTCCGCGTTTGTGTTGGACACAATGAACAGCGAAGACTGTGCGGGGTGTCGCCCTCTGTTCCATGTGAACGAGAGGTTAGTGCTTCAATGTGGGCATGCGGCACCATGTTTATCGGCAGTCCATGAGACTGGCAAGGTGGATCTCCACAAAGGTATGGTGGAGAAGAAACCAGTCTCCGTGTTGAGGGACACTAGGTGTACCACAATTGGGGTCCGGCGGTCGTGTATCGACGACTCCTGCCTTACAAGCAAAACTGTAAAGTGCACCACGTTCCGGGGCAAAATTGAGACTTACCCCCAGGCGTGCATTAATGTGGACACTCCGTTCATAACAGGTAGAGTGAACGCGTTTGTTCTCGGGGACCCAATTGTCGATTTGATCGTCGGCAATGTACGCGGGGTGCATAGTGCCATGGGTGTAGCTGGAGCAGAGGTTCAGCATCCCCAAACTTCCAAGGGGGATGACCGAAAGGTATATCGTAGACGTATTCCGCGGCAAGTACCAAATTACATGAATGAGAGCAGTAGGAACTTATACGAGGGTCCGATAGCTGGTGATCGCACAGTTTGGGTTCGTAATGTGCCCCTGAGTGCAAGTTGGCGCACATTCAGACGAGTGTTTAATGAAGTCGCGCCAGTAAAATTCGGGAAGGTATTGTCTTTGCTGGATAATACCAAAGTTGCTCGAGTGACTTTTGCAAATAGGTGGGGTGCGCGTGATGCAGTAAGGTGGAAGCACATGTCGTTGCTTCACAACCACCTGCTGATAGTCCAACAATAGTAGGGTTAGGTTTCGAGTTCGTGTTCAGTAAGGTGTTTTGGTTGACGCGAACCGAACTTTTTAGTCTGACCCTCGCCCCAGTACTATTCTAGTAGGAATATGATGGTTTTGTAATCTTTAAAGGTCATGTGAGTACTATGCTATGCCTTGCTTTGTAATCTATGTGTCACGGTGCCATAATGGCAATTTGTTATTGAGTTATATTGAATGTATGTTTAAACCATGTTGGAATATAAGGTGTATTTATAGCATGTAGAAAGGATTGTTGATACTATAAGATTATGTCCTATTATTGATGCTTAGAAATGATTAACTAATGTGTAACGTATGTTGTGGGCGATAGACCAGGGTTAGACAGTCGTTGTTATTTTTCACGACTACCAGTACCTGGGGAGGATTAGTCTTGCTCATATTGTGTTTAGTACATGGGGTGAGAAGGCACGAACGACAATGGTGGTTGACAACTTTGGCACTCTCTAGGTAGATGAGAAGGTGCCGGCTCGGCATGTTGTTCGTCCATACTCCGAAGGGGGTTGGGGGTGACTCCTCCGGTGGAAGAAAACTTCGTTTTCTTTCTTAAGGGGGGTGTGGGGGTGGATGTCACAGTATATGTGTTCGACAAAATATTAAGTTGGTTACGCCGTTTTGGGCAACATTGAGATAATGAAAAAAACACGTTTGGTCAGCTGACCGGAAGAGAAGTGAAGACAAATTCTGGAGCAAAAAAGTTGTTGGCTTGCTTGCCATCGACCGGGAGAGGTCGTCTTTTGTTCCCTGTCAGCGTTTTGCTGGAGAGAGTTTGCCATTGTTGTTCTGATTTAGTGCTTGCCTTTTCTTCATGCGATCTTTGGATGGTAGTGCATAATGCTAGAGTGTTAATGTATTTTTTCTAGCTATCTATCTATCTATCTATCTATCTATCTATCTATCTATCTATCTATCTATCTATCTATCTATTTATCTATCTATCTATCTATCTATCTGTGATAGGGCCGGAAAGACACCCGGCTTACTCCTTCACGGGAAGACACCCCAGCTTCCCCCTTCATTGTGAGTGGCACATTTATCGCTCATATTTTCGATGTGCGCGAAGCATGCTGGGATGTAAAAAGTCTTCAAGATTGATGAAAAGGCCATAATAATGACTAAAAATTAAGTTGTGGTGTAGAATTGTGTTTTTGCTCTAGAAATAGTTGTGTATATTTCTGTTTTCGGGCCTTCTAAAGCAATATCGCGAGTGTTATGTATGCGGCCAAATCAATACGCCTAGCGCGCAGTAAATTGAGTGATTCGACCTGGGCTTATAAAAGAGATAGCGGCCGGGCCTATTTTGCAAGAACCGCCCAGAGAGAAGAAACGAAGTTAGGCTAGTCTTGTGTCGGTAGAAGAGGAACGAAGACATGACACGAGAGTTTGATTTAAAGGCAGATTATATTATTTCCTAGTGAAATTACCATTATTTCCCTGTAGCTTTTGAAGTTATATTCAGCGTGAGGCTGTTTTAATGTTTAGTGAAATAAATAGATAGATGTGTTCCCAAAGGAAATGTCTTTTTAGGACATTATGATTTAGTCTCGAAATGATAGATGAGTGAAAATAATGTTTGATAGGTTTTATTAGGCATGCTAAGTCCAGATTTCGGCTGTAAGAGCGATTATTTCAGTCATCAGACCGGGCAAGAAAGGCGAAGATAGCATGACAGTATTTTGTACATGAAACTGGACAGAAATGTTATCAGAAACTGGAAGTTAGATAATATTAACTAGTTGGGAAGATGGCAACCGGGAGGACCACGTGTTGATGACCGTGCGTAAAAGAAGACGCCAAGGAGTCTGCATTTAACACTCTTATTTATCACTTAATGTTACTCAGTTTTATATCGCGTGAATCGACACGTGGGTGAAAGTAGGTTAAATGTAATTTTCCCCAGTAATAGAAGAGAGAGTTTTCGTAGTAAATTTCCTTTATGTGATGACTAGTTCTAGTTGTTAAGTCAAGAATAATTATATTTTATTCTTTGGTATTTCACGTTTATTGATGATTCTACTGTATATCTTTGGTGGGTTACTTTGAGGTGAGAATATATATTTAGATTTCTGGAGAGCGTGCGTAAGGCGTAAGGCACGTTGAGACATGTGTTTCTCTGGTTGCTCCCGGCGGAGCATGGAAACACCAATGCAGCTGGTGTCCATTACAGGCCCACAATAAGCATTTTGAGGCTATTGCTGTGGTTGTTTCGGTGACGGTTACGATGTGTTTCGTGTGATGAGTTCCCAATCTCATCAGGGGTCATATACGACACGCTTGTTACCAGGCAAACCAGTCGTCACTTACGACATGTTCAGAGGGCAGTGACGAATATTGAGATGGATCAGTTCGAGGTGGTGGTTTACTCTTATTATTGAGAGTATTTGATGTACATGTAGTTGAAGAATATTATTTTATGTCCATGTTATTATTATTTAATTATGATTATGTGTAGAATGGTTTGAGAGCACGTGGGCACACTTGGAGATATATATTTCTCTTCTCCGCTCCTGAGGGAGCATGGAGCCACCAGTATGGTTTGCCTCTGCATGAAGTATTCATATGCTCGTGCAGTAGTGGTTTCGGTAGCAATCTGTATTACATGTTGAGATTGCCAGCTCCATGCACAACACCATACTAGTCTCATTGGACGACATGCATGAGTGTGTGATTGCTGAGTGTGTACTCTTGCAATAGTGGTTTTGGTAGCAACCGATGTTACACGGTGAGATTGTCAGCCTCATGCACAACACCATACTAGTCTCATTGACACAAGCATGAGTATGTGTGTGTGATAGTTGAGTGTGCCCTTGCAGTAGTGGTTTCGGTAGCAATCTGTGTTACATGGTGAGATTGCCAGCCTCATGCACAACACCATACTAGTCTCATTAGACGACATGCATGAGTGTGTGTGTGTGTGATAGCTGAGTGTGTGCTCTTGCAGTAGTGGTTTTAGTAGCAACCGATGTTACACGGTGAGATTGCCAGCCTCATGCACAACACCTTACCAGTCGCATTGGACGACACGCATGAGTGTGTGCGTGTGTGATAGTTGAGGGTGTCAGGTGGCATGGAAGGACTGTTTGACAGGTGAGAGTATCGTTATATAACAATGATTTTAACTATTCATTGCTTTGTTTGCTTCTTCAGATTAGCAATCGAGCACTGTTGGGTGTTTTGTTTTGTTATGTTCGTTGGTTTATTTGTTTAATGTTTGCTTAGTCACTGAATGGGTTGTAAAAATAAATACAGCCCCTGCCTTTAGAATCAAGAGTTTTATTGTTGATTAGGGTCGGTTGCGAGTGTGAAAAGAGAGTGATCAAATATCACAACATCATCATCATCATCTCGCCCACCCTATCACAATTGGCGTTGTCGGCAGGATAAGGCAGACAGTGACACTGAGCAAACAGCAAACGAACAAATATTGGAAACACCCAGCAGTGCAGTCTTGCATCAAGATGGCTACGACCAATGCGCCTGTGAAGGTAGTGTACGTAAAGGGGCCAGAGATAAGGTTATTTAGTGGAGAGGGGAGTCCCACTTGGCAAGAGTTTGTGGAAGATATAGAAGCCGCGTGGAAGGTGGCGCCTTTTTGGGCAGAAGACAAGTTAGACATGATCTGGAACAACGTTACACCATGGGTATCTAGAGAATTACGGATACGTGGTGGAGCCAAGGCCAGCCCTGAGAAGTTACTGGAAATAGTGGAGGAAGCCTACGGTGACCGACCACTAGTCAGTGAGATGACCAGGAATTTCCAGGCCGTGAGTCAGGGGCCTAGGGAATGTGCTGTTTTCTGTGAAGTCAAGAAGCCAGAGACACGGGTGCAGATAGCAAGTGCAGAAGATCAGAATGAAAAGGAGGCACTCAAAGCAGAATTATCTCTTCTAAAGTTCCAGTTAGCACAGATGTCACAGGCCATTTCGCCAGCACAAGAGGAGGTGCAGAGAAAAAGAGCACCATGCCAGCCGCGGGAACAGCCAACGCAAGACGAAGAGGTGTGTCCGCGGGAACAGCCAACGCAAGACGAGGAGGTGTGTCCGCGGGAACAGCCAACGCAAGACGAGGAGGTGTGTCCGCAGGAACCTCAACTAGACCTTCTTGTATGTGAGAGTCAGGCTGTTGTCAAGGAAAGCTGTGAGCTGACAGCACCAACAAACGCAGCTGCATCGACAAGGCGAAAAGTGGTTTGCAAGTGGTATAGTGTCCACATGGGATGGGGGTTCATCACGCCAGATGATGGAGGTATTGATGTATTTGTACATCAAACCAAGATCTTCAGAAAGGGATTCCGAAGTCTGGCGAGGAATGAACGAGTAGAGTTTGACAGCAAACCATCGGTCCAGGGCATGGAAGCAATTTATGTATGCGGCATTGGCGGTCAAGAGTGTAAGGGCAGCAGGGGGCGACCCATGGCACAGAGGAAGCCCAGAAAGATAAGATGCTACAATTGTGGAGACCTGTCAGACCACATGGTAGCCAAGTGCCCTCAAGGCCCTCTTCCCAAACGATGTTTTAGATGCAAGTCAACTGAACATTTGATAACCGCCTGTCCCTCAAGGAGCTCTTTCCCTAGACGGACTGTCACAACCAGGTTGCCTTTAGGGTGCAAGCCAATAGATGGCCACGACAACTGTCACACTAAGGGCGCCGAGAGAATTGGCCGTTGTCTAGGGGAGGAAACCCGTCCTAAGCAGATAGGAGGGAGTGCAAATCAAGGTTCAGCAGAGGAGACTCATCAAAAGCAGATTGTGGGGAACGTAAGCCATCGTCCACACAAAATGAGTGGAAAACACGTCAAGAGCGATCTCCCTTCAAAGTCGACAGCTGCAAGCACTGACAGGCAGATGTCACGGGCAGACAGCGACGCGGCACAGGTGAGCGAGTCTTCTGGATCACAGCAACTGCCAGTCCGACAACGTAGGGACATGACGACCAAGAGGGTCCCCAGCAGGGCTGTACCTATTACAGAAGCTCAGCCCAAAGCATCGCCGCTCAGAAAGAGTCCTACGCAGCATCAACGATCTGAGGGGTTACAATTGAAGCGCCAGAGGTAGTGATGTTGTCGGGACGACAACAAAATCAGGAGGGAGATATGTGATAGGGCCGGAAAGACACCCGGCTTACTCCTTCACGGGAAGACACCCCAGCTTCCCCCTTCATTGTGAGTGGCACATTTATCGCCCATATTTTCGATGGCCAAATCAATACGCCTAGCGCGCAGTAAATTGAGTGATTCGACCTGGGCTTATAAAAGAGATAGCGGCCGGCGGACGGGCCGATTTTGCAAGAACCGCCCAGAGAGAAGAAACGAAGTTAGGCTAGTCTTGTGTCGGTAGAAGAGGAACGAAGACATGATACGTGAGTTTGATTTAAAGGCAGATTTATATTATTTCCTAGTGAAATTAACCATTATTTCCCCGGTAGCTTTTGAAGTTATATTCAGCGTGAGGCTGTTTTAATGTTTAGTGAAATAAATAGATATATGTGTTCCCAAAGGAAATGTCTTTTTAGGGCATTATGATTTAGTCTCGAAATGATAGATGAGTGAAAATAATGTTTGATAGGTTTTATTAGGCATGCTAAGTCCAGATTGCGGCTGTAAGAGCGATTATTTCAGTCATCAGACCGGGCAAGAAAGGCGAAGATAGTATGAAAGTATTTTGTACATGAAACTGGACAGAAATGTTATCAGAAACTGCAATTTAGATAATATTAACTAGTTGGGAAGATGGCAACCGGGAGGACCACGTGTTGATGACCGTGAGTAAAAAGTTAGACGCCAAGGAGTCTGCATTTAACACTCTTAGTTTATCACTTAATGTTATGCAGTTTTATATCGCGTGAATCGACACGTGGGTGAAAGTAGGTTAAATGTAATTTTCCCCAGTAATAGAAGAGAGAGTTTTCGTAGTAAATTTCCTTTATGTGATGACTAGTTCTAGTTGTTAAGTCAAGAATAATTATATTTTATTCTTTGGTATTTCACGTTTATTGATGATTCTACTGTATATCTTTGGTGGGTTACTTTGAGGTGAGAATATATATTTAGATTTCTGGAGAGCGTGCGTAAGGCGTAAAGCACGTTGAGACATGTGTTTCTCTGGTTGCTCCCGGCGGAGCATGGAAACACCAATGCAGCTGGTGTCCATTACAGGCCCACAATAAGCATTTTGAGGCTATTGCTGTGGTTGTTTCGGTGACGGTAACGATGTGTTTCGTGTGATGAGTTCCCAATCTCATCAGGGGTCATATACGACACGCTTGTTACCAGGCAAACCAGTCGTCACTTACGACATGTTCAGAGGGCAGTGACGAATATTGAGATGGATCAGTTCGAGGTGGTGGTTTACTCTTATTATCGAGAGTATTTGATGTACATGTAGTTGAAGAATATTATTTTATGTCCATGTTATTATTATTTAATTATGGTTATGTGAAGAATGGTTTGAGAGCACGTGGGCTCACTTGGAGATATATATTTCTCTTCTCCGCTCCTGAGGGAGCATGGGGAAACCAGTGTGGTTTGCCTCTGCATGAAGTATTCATATGCTCGTGCAGTTGTGGTTTCGGTAGCAATCTGTGTTACATGGTGAGATTACCAGCCCCATGCACAACACCATACTAGTCTTATTGGACGACATGCATGAGTGTGTGATAGCTGAGTGTGTACTCTTGCAGTAGTGGTTTTGGTAGCAACCGATGTTACACGGTGAGATTGTCAGCCTCATGCACAACACCATACTAGTCTCATTGACGACATGCATGAGTATGTGTGTGTGATAGTTGAGTGTGCCCTTGCAGTAGTGGTTTCGGTAGCAATCTGTGTTACATGGTGAGATTGCCAGCCTCATGCACAACACCATACTAGTCTCATTGGAGACATGCATGAGTTTTATTGTTGTTCGGGTCGGTGCGAGTGTGAAAAGAGAGTGATCAAACATATCACAATATAATCATCATCCGCCAATTGTGATAGGGTGGGCGAGATGATGATGATGATGATGTTGTGATATTTGATCACTCTCTTTTCACACTCGCAACCGACCTAATCAACAATAAAACTCTTGATTCTAAAGGCAGAGGCTGTATTTATTTTTACAACCCATTCAGTGACTAAGCAAGCATTAAACAAATAAACCAACGAACATAACAAAACAAAACACCCAACAGTGCTTAATTGCTAATCTGAAGAAGCAAACAAAGCAACGAATAGTTAAAATCATTGTTGAATAACGATACTCTCACCTGTCAAACAGTCCTTCCATGCCACCTGACACCCTCAACTATCACACACGCAGACACTCATGCGTGTCGTCCAATGCGACTGGTAAGGTGTTGTGCATGAGGCTGGCAATCTCACCGTGTAACATCGGTTGCTACCAAAAACACTACTGCAAGAGAACACACTCAGCTATCACACACACACACACTCATGCATGTCGTCCAATGAGACTAGTATGGTGTTGTGCATGAGGCTGGCAATCTCACCATGTAACACAGATTGCTTCCGAAACCACTACTGCAAAAGCACACGCTCAGCTATCATACACACATACTCATGCATGTCGTCAATGAGACTAGTATGGTGTTGTGCATGAGGCTGACAATCTCACCGTGTAACATCGGTTGCTACCAAAACCACTACTGCAAGAGTACACACTCAGCTATCACACACTCATGCATGTCGTCCTATGAGACTAGTATGGTGTTGTGCATGGGGCTGGCAATCTCACCATGTAACACAGATTGCTACCGAAACCACACTCACTACTTGCACGAGCATTTGAATACTTCATGCAGAGGCAAACCACACTGGTGCCCCATGCTCCCTAGGGAGCGGAGAAGAGAAATATATAGCTCCAAGGGAGCCCGCGTGCTCTCAAACCATTCTACACATAACCACAATTAAAGAATAATAACATGGACATAAAAGAATATTCTTCAACTACATGTACATCAAATACTCTCGATAATAAGAGTAAACCACCACCTCGAACTGATCCATCTCAAATATTCGTCACTGACATCTGAACATGTTGTAAGTGCCGACTGGTTCGCCTGGTAACAAGCGTGTCGTATATGACCCCTGATGAGATTGGGAACTCATCACACGAAACACATCGTTACCGTCACCGAAACAACCACAGCAATAGCCTCAAAATGCTTATTGTGGGCCTGTAATGGACACCAGCTGCATTGGTGTTTCCATGCTCAGCCGGAGCAACCAGA